>JBBPTH010000185.1:0-22433 GCA_038094055.1 Chalciporus sphaerocephalus | reverse complement strand
AAAAAAAAAAAAAAAAAAAAAAAAACCAAAACGACCAACTATACCAACACTCACCGTCTTACACCCAACCACCTCATCACCTCCCTCACAGCCCCCACCGAACTCCACACCTCCCTCTCCACCACCTCTCTCTCGCCCAACCCTACCCTGCTCAATCTCGTCACGAGATCGGCATGGCTTTCTTGACTGGCATTGGTACACAGACGGAAGGGGATCTTGGTCTTGGCGGTGCGAAGACGAGTGAGGGCATGTGTGGTGGAGGGGATGGGGGTGGATTCTGCGCTGGTGAGGAGGGTACCGGAGATATCGATCAGGAGGGCGCGGATGCGTGGTTTAGGACGTCCGCGTGCGCGTGCGTGAGGTGGAGGGTGGGGGTGGGGGTGGAGTGTGTTGATGGATGTCATGAGCTCGAGTCCGGTGTCAGATCCCCCAAGTCTTTTTCTTTCTTTCTTTCAATAACGTGCGATAGACCAGTGTGGGTTATCAGGCTAGCACTCACTTATCTACCCGAGTCGTTGATATGCGCGTTCTGTATATGGAAAGCAGTCCCTTTAGATCCTAACAACCATATACAAATCTCAGGCAACTCTGGTATACTAGGATGTGCCTAGTAATTGGCATAAGCCGTCAGACCATCCTTCTAGTGACATCTTACGAACTCATGAGAAATAACCCTCTCCATTGGTACATGATCGATTGATCTCGTATGTACGTACGTTCAGCACCGGAAATGGTTTCCCCGAGTCGTGTCTCAACGGAGATGAACCACAAACACGTTTCCCCTCCAAATCGGAAACTACATGTACGCGCCTCGTCAAACGGACATGCATTACAAAACGACATAAAAAGAAACCGAGATGTATCCAGACGTAGATCACACCGATCTGGAAGGAGACAAAAGAAAAGAAAAGAAATAAAAAAGGAACAGAACAGGTCGCTGACCACTAGCACTAAGTGGACCCCCAAGTGGCATCCGCATCAACTTCCCTCGCGCGTCGCTCTTCCCCTCCTTCCCCTGCTCCTTGAAGCACACGTCCGTTTTCAGCTTCGTCAGGGGGCAATGCGATACGACCACGCCTTCGAGCAAACTGATCATACATGAGTATAGCAATCAACCCGAGCGGATGAAGCACCGTGAACAACACCGTCGATACCACGATAGGAACTGGTTTCGGTTGCGCAGCCCAGATGCTGATGGAAATCCAAGTAGATGCAATAGCCCATATGACGTCCCTGCGGAGGAGAATTACGACGAGTCCGATGAGGTTGACAGCCATAATGACTGCGAAACCTGACCATGGATGACTGGCGTAGTCTTCTGGGTGGTCAGGGGAATAAGACAGTCCGAGCGTGATGCTGCAAGCCACCTGTCAGCCAACAACGAGGAACAATCCAAGAAAAAAGAACGTAGAAGAGCGAGTAGGGGAACATTAGGGAAAGGGGGAGGATCATGAAGAAACGGAGGGGAGCATGAATGAGCGCCATATCAAATGGACGAGAATATGTGGGTGCGTGGTAGATGAGAAGCGCAATGTTTGAATAGACCAGGAAGAGGATGATGATGCCGAGGAGGATCGTCGACAGGAGGAACATTTGCAACACCCAAGTAATCGCCCACAACGCCATTGTCCAGTTTGCGAACACCAAGGAGAGACCGACTGCTTTGACCAACGCTTTCTACAGCCAAGTCAGCACGGACCGGGCGTGGGATGTATATTGGAACGAATCTGTGTTTCTGGCTTTTTAGCGCCGGCGAGCAAGAGACAGTATCCGACCTGGAATATGTAAATGATGAGAACGTAGATTGCCAGCCATGCTGGGTGCGGTGAGATGGACGCTGGATGAAGTCTGATGACCCCGACGATGGATGGTCGTACTATGAACGTGCATACGAATACGGTCGCGATGTTGATCAGGAGTGAGAGGGGTGTGAGTACCTGTAGTCTGACAATTTCGGTGAGTAGATCCAATTTGTTGTCTTTATACCAAGTCGTATAAACCTCACGAGGGAGAGATAGTCTTGAACGATTGGGTTAGACGTGTCTACTGGGAGTGTGGCCATCGTCGTTAATTAGAGAGGGTCAAGATGACATCACAGTGAGTGTGACATCATATCATAGAAATACAAACAACTACAAACAACCCTCCATCTCAAAGATCACGTGAGCTACTTGCCATCACCGATGCCCCCCTCGAGATCGAAACGGGTGCTCGTCCCCGCTGCACTTCACAGAGAACTGACAGAATACACGAACTTGGTCAGGTCAATCAGAACAAACAGGACACTCGACTTAACCCATCAACTCCTCAACCACGCCGCAGTGCGTCGCGGAAAAAAAAGAGAACCAGACACATGGACATCTTGGCCACTCATCGACTGTGCAGTACCAGAGTGGACATTTGAGGATGAAATAAAAGAAATCGGAGAGACAGTCGCGAGACAAATCATTAACAGCGAGGGCACTGGAGCGAACGATAAGGACGAGGACTTGGAGGACGACCTGGAGTTGCTTTCTCCGACCGCGGCAAAAGTGCTCACCCAACAAGCCGGATATATGCTTACCCACATCTTCAATCTCTTGGTTACCCATCGACCTGCCACGGCCGCTAGCATGCAAAATAGGCTATGGGGCATGGACTGGGAAGACGTCCTCAGCCTTCTCGGCGCGAGCGGCATCGTGGACGAACAGTGCGTCGCTCTTTCCTATCCCTTTTTCACGTGTCCACTGACTTCATGCCGTGTCTAGAGTCGTCTCACGTGCACAGGCGCGGCTTGAGCGGATATATGGACCGTCGACATCAAAAGGTGAGCGGCGCCCATCTCTCCCTTGGGTACTCTCTCATGTACTCCTCACTCAGCCGTAGTAAGAATGAATAAAGTCACTTCGGCACGCGCGAGGTACGCAGCCATGACATCAAATCACGACACGCTGCTCCTCCAGCCACCCTTGCTGCGCGATCAAGCGGAACTGAAACGTCGCCAAAATGTTGTTAGAAAGCGCTTCAAATCACGCGCTATCATCGAATCTGAGTCTGAAGAATGACGAGCCTATTATCCTTGTTACATTCTCCGACACCGCTCGCCAAAGTCACCCCCATTGTGTTTGCTCCATACTCATGACATCACAACCCACTCTCCATCACTCTAGACAGCTGTGTTGAGGAATGCAAGTTTGGGGTTTCGTTCTCAGGGAGAGGCTGTGAGGTGGGTCTGATGACGTTTCAGGTTGACGCGCCCTCTGTGATGGTTGGGCTGACGGCGCTCTGACGCATCGTTTCGTTGAAATGCTCAATACTTTGTATGGAGCGGCGATCACGCGATCGTCTCCCATAACTACATTTCAATAACACACTCTCACCCGTGATTGTCTATTGGAAATTTCGCAGAAACCTTGACCAAGTCGAACGGTCAACGGACTGCATCCCACGGCGAACGCCACCCATCTCTCCGTTCTGATTGTGAACACCAATCTGTTCCAAGAGAGAGGAGTGGTTTCCATTCTTACCAGCTGCTCTTGGATTGGGAAGACGTTCGTTTGATTTTCTTTCGACAATGACAATTACCCCGCAATACCCCCGGTTGTGCTTTTCGGCAAAACTTTTTTTTTTTTTCATTCTGTCGTTCAAAAGTAGAATGGTAGGCGGGCATTGCGACTGGTTTTGTGTGGTCAACGGCCCTGGATCGGCGGTCTATACCTTGATCAGAGGTTTCACAAAATGGTATCTTTAGTCCGCGCATTTCTACCTCGGCTGGGTGGTTCCTGAATGACACTATCGATAGGATACGCGTCACTCGATTCGAAAGGGCATTTCAGCCGCTCCGAATCGTACATGTCATTCTAGGAAGACGCTTTGATCATCCCCAGAGTTGTCAATCATTCTTTCCATCTTCCATTTACTGTACTCGGTTTTTGGCACCAGGGCGTCGCGTCCCTCTCCCTCTCTCAACCGTCCAATCGAGCACATCCCCGCAGGGCCGCAGGGGTACACCGAATTCAGTCTAGCACGAACCGATGTTTCATCTTTTTTTTTCGGTAGACTCCGAGTCCGATCTGTCAGATTTAGGTCCATTCATCCATAATATTCATCCTTCATCTATTCATCCGTTCATCCCTTTATTTCCGACGAGATCTAAGTGAGTCTAGTGGCGGGGTATGCGTCTGAACGTTATCGTGACCTTGTTCCCTTTTGGGGGGGAGGACGGAACGAGAAACGAGTGTTGGTTGGGCGCGTTTGGGCGGTGCTGGCAGGTCGGGATGGATATGTTTGGGCGACTCTGTCTGATGTCATCTTCTATGGGAAACGTGCTAGTGCTGTGGCCGTTCGAGACTGAAGAACTCAGGCATAGGCCGGTCAGCGATTAATTGGTTCTACAAGGGAGCTCTGAATCACTGCGGTATCGTGGATAGACGCATCTCACTCCCGCCTGATGATGATTATCGTCATACATGGAATGGATTGATGTGGGTGTGTGTGCATGCCAAGGGGTGTTTGGTTGTTTCCTTCAGGGTTCAAAATCTACTAGTACAGTTTAATCATTCAAATCAGAGACACTCTTCTGTATGATCTTGATTGTAGTTAGTGTGTCTGCAGGTGGATATAGTTTCATTGCGTACCATGGTTGATTATCCCCCCCCCCCTCCTCTCCTTTCCTCCGAGGTGCTGCTGCTGCTGGTACCCAGAATTATTCAAGGAGACGAAGCTGTGTGGGGGCTTAGCGCTTATTGCTTATCCCAGAGCCCACGCACCAACTCTCGAGCTCAAATAAAGGAAAAGCAGACTCGGATGACCGGTTCCCTTCTGCTAGTGGTGGAGATCATGCATAACATGCACTCCGACTACCGTCTCACAGTGCTAGTATATTGTATCATGATATGATATGATATGATATGATATGAACATGCATCACTGGCAATGCCATCGAGGAACATACCAACCATCGATCCCCGTTTGTCGAGATCCGAACTAGCCCCGACTCGAAGTCAGTGGCGGGCTAACGCTGTTTGGACATAGGCTGTTCAATGCTCCATGTGGTTCTGCATGTCTTGGTCTGCGCTTTAGCTCCGACTCCGAGCATCAGATGTCGAGGTGCATGGAAGCAGGCGGACGGAAGGTGGTCTTACCCATAGATTTGAATGCACTCGATCGTACAATGACGCGTATGCGGCGGTACAAGCGCACGAACACATACATAACTAGAACTACACGAGCAAGACACGAACAACGAACAACGAACAAGAGAGCATAGACACGACTTCACAACATCGAATCGCATACCACGGTCATCACAACACTGCCAAGACTGTCGTTTGTACAACTTTAAGATTATTCATCATACCTTGCACGACGATCTCATGCTCAGTAGCCAACCGTTTATACACACCGCCTTGTTGCTGGAGGAACACCAGCGCAGTGAAGGGGTCACCAAGGCGAGCGATGAGCTGTGACGCCCGAGCATAAGTACCTAAAGAACTCGAACCCGAACCCGAGACTGAGGAGGTCACATTCACCAACGAAGCAGGTACCAGTTCCGATTCAGAAAAGACATCCGCACCAGCATCTGAATCTGAATCTGCTTCGTCAGAGTCTGTGTCCACCCCAAAGGACGCCAAGTCCGAGTCCGAGTCCTCCTCGGTACCACCATGAGACCCTCGAACGTCGTGAATCCAGGGATGCGCTAACACGAGTCGCTCTGGCTCTTTCAATGGGAGCGTGTCTGCGGTAACGATGTCGACCTTGCCCAATCCGATCACTTTGGCTCGATAGACGGTCTCCGCCTCCTTTTTGTCAGATTGAGAACTGCTTACGCTTAAGCCTCGAACACGAAAAACGATGCACGGGAGGTGAAGATGACGATCAATGAAGCGGACGGGGGGTAGACGCGTGATCCGGTCGTAGATGACTACGGCGTCAATTTCGGATACCAACATTTTGGCACCAGGCGCATCTGATTCGAAGGATGCCGTTGGCGGAGGGTGAAGCTTTTGGTTGTAAGAATTGGAGGCGAATGAAGATGGAAAACAGCTGTGGTATGGAGAAGACGATCCGGTCCATGCGAGCAGGGTCACATCCCCTGAGCGAGTGATGATCTCCTCCAAAAGACGACCGTAAGCCGTTTCTTTGTCGCCCTCGTAAAACGTATTGACTACCCTCATAACTGTCTCTGTGACCTCCTTCGTGCGTCCTGAGGCATACAAGTTATCGCATAAGCATTGACAGGCCACATTCTCGAGTCCATCAAAGGACCAGCCGAAGATCTTGGCAAGAGTGAATGTCGACAAACAAGGGATGAGAACAACGGAACACTTACGAGTGTGATAGTGAGCAAAGGTGAGATCTTTTCATCCCTCGGGGCTAGATGTTTGTTGCGCTCGAACAATTCTAACGCACGTGCATACTCTCCTTTCTTCAGATACATATTTCCTTGAACCTGAGTGTAGTGGTACGTTGTGGTGTCGTCTTCAGCAGGAATTAGATTAGCTATTCGTGACATTGCGGCGTCATGTTTTCCGCAGTCGAAGAGGAAGACGGACTGAACGATACAATGTTCACGTCTATCAGAGATTCCATGATATTGAGTAGTCACAGACCTTGAGAACGAGTAGAAACCGGTTTTCATTCAAACTGCAATCCCGAAATGCGAGGTCGAAGGTGTCTAGCCCTGCCTCTATATCTCCTCGACCAGCCAGTGCGAGAGCATTTGCGATATGGGCTATGGGTGACGGTTGAACCTCAAGAGACTTAGTGGCATCCTCGATTGCCTCGTTCCACTGCTTTGATCGCGTTCGTATAAGAGCACGGTTGGCAAGTGCGTAGTGGCTATGCTTTAAGTTCCTCTCAATCTCTTGCGACAGTGCGTCTTCTGTCTTTACATAGTCATATCGCATCCAGGGAATGAACGCCGCTTCGCTCCAGCGCATCAATGGAGGCTTAGAAAGCGAGTGACATAGGGTTTAATTGAAGGACAATGATCAACTACCACATATATACGAGTGAATAAATACTTACATATACCATGACGTAGTGAGTTGAAAGAACGTTGCTGAGATCGTGAAAGGTGATTCTGCTGTCCTTTCGACAACACGCCAGACACCTATCATCTGGAGAAAGGGCGATGTATTCGATCGCTACACCTTCGTCGATTGTAGTACCAATCTGATTGTGCGAAAGAGCGTCCCAGAATGAGACACGAGAGCCTGCAGAACAAGCGATGAATCGCCCGTTGGTTATGATGGATGTGTGTTCGCCGGAGTCGTGAGTTGACCATTCGGAGCACGAGGAAGTGGATACATCAACGCATGTTATTTTGCCTGGTGAAACATTGAAAAGCTGCTGGCTATCAATGGACCAGGCAAGAAGAGTGGCGGGGAATGCATCGACTTTGGTGGATATCTCGATCAACTTTTGTCCACTGTGAACATTATAGACACGAACGCAGTCGCAGTAACGAGTGGCTGTGGCGATCAGTTCGTCATTAGGCGAGAATTTTACGCCAATGACCCAGTCGTCGTGCCGCAAGGGATCGACAAGTCGAACGCCAGTTGTGATGCTGAAGATGCGGACGGTACGGTCGGACGATCCCGTAACAATGCACTTCGAGTCGTTCGAGATATCGAGCGCGTCCACTCCACCTTCATGTTCTGTGATCACAAGCACTTCTTTGTAGGTGACCGCGTCCCATACTACCGCTTTGTGTGGGAAACCGGCGATACCCACCACCCAACGCCCATCCTTCGATACGCCGACGCCGTTGACAAATTTGCCGGTTTCTAAATTTCCTACCTCCTGTGCATCCTGTACTCGCCATCGTCGTATTGTATGTTCAATCACTCCCCCTAGAATGTGTTTTCCATCATCGGTAAACGATATTGCGCGTATCGATGTTGGACTGTGAATCTCTCGTGTTCCTGCATAAGAAGCTTCGGGAAATTCGATAAGTCAGTTTTCGAGTCACTGTCCACCAACCACACAAACGTACGCATCAATGAAGACCTGCCTAGTCAAAAGTTGAGTGAGGAGTAACGACTGTATGCCTTGCGTTTGCAATGGGGTCACCCACATTTGGCTTCTCCCGCAGATACCTTTACAGGATACCCTTTTTCTCAACCCCCTTGAGATACTCCTCTTGATCGCCGATGTCGATATCGATCACCTTATATCTTGTCTTGAAACCGCAGAGCACAGGTGTATCCAAATACCTCCCGACTTTGTCTAGACTTGCCTTCTTTTCGATAATCAAAGCTCTTACATTCTTATGCTTGACAGTTATCAGATCCATGGATCAATGAGTAGGTAAATGCCTCCCCAGCAGTAGCATGTGCTTGCGTCCTTGTCCTTCCCAGTGAAACGTTTGCCTCGGGTGAAGACAGGAGAATGGATCCACGACAAAAGAAAGGTTACTTTGGCTGGGTCGTAACAACATCTGCTGCTTCTCGAGAGCCTGATCGAGGGAGGTCGGGCGTCCCGATCGATGAAAGACGGACCGTCGCTCTTAAAGACTCGGACCCAGACGCTGGCTGAACAAACACCCTCAACGGTGCTCTGTTAGCGCAAATTCTCAGTGGCCTTCGACGACACTCTTGTCGGCGTCTTTGAAGAAAGAGTTCTGCGGACCCTAACTCTACTTTCCTGTGGAGGTATTTGTCAGTTCCTGACTCTCAAACTCGCCTCGAAACTAGAATCTGTTTCTTGGTAGGCACCCAGACTTGATACATGGGGTTCCCAACGCGGAATAAGCAGCGGCGAAGGGGACAGATACTCAGGGATCTTTCCGCTACTTTCCATCCACCTGTATCCCAACGAACAAATTAGCCAATGTGTGAAATAACTGGAGCAATACCTTTCAGATCAGAATCGGGAAGTGATGAGATGGGTTAACTGAAGCCCTCCACACACCATCTCAATCATATGTGACACATTTGTGTTCAAGAACAATACCAATACCGTTGTGAGGCCGAGGATCACGGTGTTCCGACGAATATCGTATCTTGGACCTGCAACTCGGATGAAAGTTGGCAAGTCCGACGAGTAAAAGTAAGAAGGCTACGCGACCATGAAATTATGTTCAGAGGAAAAATGGCCAGCCTTCATCCAAGTGCGAGCTTATCCGAGTCGAAAATGGGGAGGGTAATTTGTGTGACCATGGTCGACTGGCCATGAGAAAGAGTTCATAGTCGCAAGTTTGAAGTTTGTTGCAAATTCCAATACAAACACTATACATACATACTTCCAGCTGAGAAACGGAAAACTCCTACACTGCCCATAGCCCAAGCTTGTGAACAAGGTATCAACTACAGAACCTCACAAAACACGATACGACACTTTGCCGGTCAAACTATTCTCCATGAAAGGATCCTACTGACGATTTACCCTCTAGGAGGAGAAAACGTTCAAGTCGAAGTCTCCAGAGGCGGAAACATCCGTGTATTGGTGGCCAGCAACATCTCCACTCCAGCTAAAAAGATCAGTAATCAGTATTCTTGCCCTCTACGATCGATAATATCACAGGTACCCACCCGCCAAACGCAGTAGTAAGTTCCAAGGACTGGATCAAGGATTAACATTGATACCCCCATTGGGAAGTTGGTCTGTGTCCTTACCTGGTCGTCATCATAGTCCGCGAACCAGAGAGGAGCAGAGCTATCGAGCACAACATCATAAGAGCCAAATATGTCAGACCATTCGCCAGGGCTACTGTAGATACCCCAGACGTATCCGGAATCTTCGATGGCCGAAATAATTTCTTGTGCAACTTCTAGGTTTCCGCTGTCCCCGTAGTCCCAATTGTCGCAGTACGTACTGTCAACCTCGAAATCAATCCAGATGCGGCCAATGTCCATGCTGTAGTCGTTGAAAGTCTGACCGAGCTCGGCGATTTGTGTAGCAAATGATTTGCAGGCGTTACCAGAACCAGTGCAAGGGAACCAGTAAGTGTCAATGTTGGTGAACCCTGCAGCAACAGCGTTATTGTAGGATGTTACAAAGTTGGGGTCGACCTCTCCGCCGACCGAGCATGCTTCTTCATAGCCACGAATGACAGCTTTAGTAAAGCCCTCAGAGAGCGCTGTTGCAAACGTCGCCTCAGGGACATCACCGGAAGAATCTACACCATAAATGGCGAGCGATGGAGCTGCAAAAGCAATGGTGGCAAGAACCGTCAAAGAGCGAAGCATTTAGACGGAAGATATGTCGTAAGGAGTATGACTACCTTAGTACCTCGGTCCATTAGCGAGTACTTATACCCTTGAGAATATCCCAGCACATTAGGGAATACCTCCATGTGGATTCGTCTCGCTTGTCAGAAATCGCAGTGTGTGTCAATCATTCAGAAGCACAGAATAATTAGCCCCGTGACAAAGACACCATTGGTGACCAAAGAAAGACAATGAGAGTAGATAAGATCCCTAGAGCTTGAACTACAACTGTTGATCTTCCTACGTCAGGGAGGGTGTGCCTATTTTTGTAGGTCGTCGAGAAAAGCCTGAAGTCAACTTTTGAACACACGTGCCCATTGAAATAGTTCTTTCGACAGGTCGTGCATGTGTTCAAAGACAATCATCTGTTCTGATTTACCAGGAATACCCTCCTTGATATCTGCCTTTTTATACAAGACGAATGACCAATAACAAGCTGAGGACTCTCGCATTACAGATATATTTCTGGATTTCTGGTGTTTTGAGGACTTGTACGGATGTTCATCAGTGATCTACGGCCTCCACTATGTGACATATACGAACAACTTACAATTGCACGAACCAGAGAAGAGTTCTTTGCGATGAGTTGCAACGGCCATATCTCATGGACGTCAAGAAACTAGAATACAAAGGGGGACTCGGTTTTAAAATGTCGGTCAGTGACACACAGATGCTTTAGAGCGAAGAAAGCTTGCCGTATTTGGCCTCTCAGATATCCATTTGTAACACCTGAAATGGCCGCAACGACCGTCCATCGTGGATCATCGTTAGCTCCTGACCAGCCCATGTTCTCTCTAGTTCTGTTCTGTGCATACCTGAGTCTGAGTCGTCCATTGGGTATCAGTGCAATGAGACTATTGCAATCGGGAGCAAGGGATTGCCTCTAGGAAAAGGTCCGCGCGCATCGTCACAGTTGACAATGCCCACGAGGCTCGGGTTCGAATAACAGCCGAATATTACACTCGGTATCTCGTCGATGGTAACCGATGTTCCTCGAAATCTGGAAATTCTTCCAGAATCATCGCACACACAAATAATACTCTGCATTTCGGCACCTAGACAATGTCTCGCTCGGGGCTCCGGAGTCAGATTTCGAGTCTTTTCAAACTGAATGATACATCCATTACGTCTCCTCGAATGCAAGGTCATAGCTCCGTGGCAAAACGGAAGGATCAACCAGAACGTCCCCGGTCACCAAAATCAATCAAACCGGCGACTTACGAGCCTGAGTCATCGTCCGGGACTGCTCTCCCCATTGCCGGCGATGAATCAGCGGATAACGCATACGAAGAGTCAGCGTAAGTCGACTACACTGGGATCGATCGAAGATGCGAACAATAACGGGCACAGCGTAAGTCCGGCCGAGTCCTTGTGGCTTTCAGACTCGTTCAGACGCCTTGGCAAGTTTCGATGCACTTTGTCATCGATGACTGTGGGAACATAACTAAGTTACAGCTACAAGTCCGAGGCCACGAAGACCTACGCAAACTCGGGCTCTTACAGATAAACGGCCATTTCCTTGGCTTTGATGGTCATGGAGCTAACGCCCACAGCAACTACGCCACTGCTGCCCTTGCAAGCCATTCCCATCGAAATCACGTGATCAAATAATGAAAATTGAAATTGTATCAAATGTCCTCGAACTTGGTGCATTAGTGTTGTCTTGGTCAACCGCAAGGATTTTTCACCGAATTTGAAGTCTTCGTCACGACTAAACAATACAGAGACACAGCATGAGTTTCAACGTGGCTTTGATATACATCGAGATCAAGCTCATAATGATATAATTATAACTGATTCAGAAATTGAGCGCCCAAATCAAGACGGGGTCACAGCATGACGAGTTGGCGGGGAAATGGCGGGATCCGGTCGCCACTGCACGCCAGTACCTAGAAGGATGGAAATGAAGTTCTCCGATTGCGATACTCTGGGATGCGAGGAAATTCTATCACATGTGCGAAGTACGTTTTTGTAAGCACATACCAATACCCCTGACCAGCATAAGCCAGGCAAAGAATGTGATTTCTACTACCAACTCTTATCTCACCAATCCGTCTAGTACTTGCCCACTACTAGACGCAAGTGGCAATGGTCAATTGTGTACAGCCCTGTAATCGGTCAGACCGGTCAGAGCTTGCCCTGGCCTAGACCGTCCGTACGAAAAATTGCATGCCGGCGTGCGGAGTTCGTTTCACTATTCGGCCCACCTGACAGAGTAACGTATGGCAAGAGTACACTGTATCAGGTTTTCTAAGCGCTCATTTGTGCCATACAAAAGCCTTGGATCTAATCAGAGCCATACAAGTAGGTTTTGCGAAAGCCCTCAGGGGGTCGTCAAGCCTTAACCTTACTTACCTAGCCTTGCAGATACTCGCAGATGAAGGGACCACATTTAATGTATGTGACCTGTGCCTTTCTGACCGAAGAACGCCATCACATGGGTCACTGGACCCTCGCACATAGATAAGATTTCTAGAATGCAAGTATCTGGTCAACCACTCCATCCAGAACGACAGTTTTTGGTCACCGGCAGTAGGAGATGGAAAAATAGTCATACCACGCGGTGTCACGGAAATACCATCAGGATTTGCAACTATTCTGCTTTGGATAAATATGAGCGCCCTAATTCACAGACAAATGATAAGTGGTGACAAAAATGGGACGTGGGACGGATTGTGGGAAAGCCGCTCCCACCTATTGGAGAGTACTACACGAGATTACACTCAACTATGTGTGCGACGGATGCAGTAGGCCTCTGGACAAGGTCTTGTTTCAGCAATCTATGACGGGATCCTGCCTCGTTGAAATCCTCGGGACCGAGTTGGGAGGACGGAGGGGCATCACATTGGTGGGAATACAACCAGACTCGGAGTGTATGTCAATGCAGGGAACAACCTGGAACAACCCGATAGCACTTACTGTATCATTGCTTCTTGAAATTCGTCGTCAAGGTATTCAAGTATTCATGATCCTCGTTAACACGAGATTGCTCCACCTACCCTACAGATACTGCACTGATCAGCGCTCACCTCGCTACGCTCGAGATTTTCATTGGCAACGGCATCATTCCAACCCAGTCCTGGGCGCGCATCAAAGGAGCGGTGGCGTCGTCAACTCATGACATAGCGTCCTTGTTTATTCATTGATCCTGGTGTGAGGAGGCCATGCAGAACCGATCATTGGCAGAGACGCACAGGGAGACGGGAATTCGGGTCATGAATTACAGACCCGTGGATCAGAGGTTCTGGAAGGGGGAAAAGCTGACTCATTGATTGTAAAATTGAGTTAACTTTAAGGGACTCAAGACACAAAGGTGGTCGGAGGAAAGGTCGGCGCCGTTGATGTTGCGGTCTGTTCACATGGTGGCCCAGAGCAGGGACGTCGCGGGGAAGGTCAAATGGATCCGAAATGGCAAAAGCATCCGCTCAATGCTGTACTCTGTGAGACTGGAATGTGTAGATTATCTTCTGTAATCTAGGTCTTCAATGCCGATTCCTTCACACAGCCTTGACACGGGCATCTTGGCGCTGAGAATATGCTGTGAGCCAGCTGTACACTAGTGTGCGTACTACCGATTACTCAATGTCTCCAATAACTGTTTGTAACTCTCCAACCCGAAGCTCAGAATCGGTGTCACCATATCGACAGCGAATCTCATCATACTTCCTGTACGTACTTTCCAGCTAGCCATCGCATCATTCTACCATGTACGTATGTACCTCGCTAGGATGGACTACATGTATTCCCAGAACCGGAAGTCTAGGTGATTGACATTACACGGCTTGGGTATATAATCTCGACTCAATCGCCAATTATCACACATTAATTCCACCTCCACCTCCACTGTCTCCTATAGCATTTTCGATCACTGGCATGCCTTGCCCTGTCTCCCAAACCTCCGTGTCTCGTACCGCGACAATACTAGCCTCCCCTGTCGCTGCGCATGACCACCACTCCCACGACAATGGTGTCTGCCCAGTCAGAGGGAACAACCATGAATACTGCCCACCTCAACAAGGTGACCTCCGGTCTCCCTGCCCAGCACTAAACACGCTGGCTAACCATGGCTTCTTACCACGAAACGGCAAAAAGATCGGCCCAAGAGCTATCGCTCAGGCACTGAAAGAAGGGTACCAGCTATCCACCCTTCTCGCTTATTTCCTTGCTTTCAGCGGAACTTTCATTCTCGCACAATACAGAAATATGTCGCTGGGCGACCTCGCTCGACACAACCTCATCGAGCATGACGCTTCTCTCTTCCATCTTGACGCGCACAAAGAAGATGAGTACGCACCGACAGCAGTGAACGACTCGCTCATGAAGGTCGCCATTGAAGGGGGTGGTCGATACTTGCCAGGCAGGATGACCCTGGAGGATGTCGCGAACATCCGCATGAAGAGAGAGGCAGAATCGAGGCCTCTAGATGCTGTTCACGCGGAGATTGCGCGTGGCGAGATGGCAACAGCCATCGGTGTGCTTGGCGGGGCGAATGCGGCCAAAGAGGGAGTGGATATGGACATTTTGAAACTCTGGGTTCGACAAGAACGGCTGCCAGATGGCTGGAAGCCAGACCACACCCTGGGACTCTATAAGACGTACAAGATGACGACGGTCATCCGTTCTCGAATGAAAGCGATGAAAGAAGGCAAGATGCGCAACATCTTGGACGATGATTCTGTATCCACTTCCACAGTCACATCGGAGACGGCGAAGACAAAGTAGTCCCGAAGGTTGTTCTTCTCCGACGCAAATGGCCGCTATTATTATTTCTGCTCACGGACATGATTTATTCGATTTATGATACTCATCTATTTGAGCATTAGTTGAACCCCATCGTAGTATTTTAGTACACAAGTACATACCTATTGCCTTCTGTTCTTGGTCGTTGCGTATATTGGTATAGTCAATTAGTGGGCTTGACATAGTAATATTATCCTGTCGGGTTCTTCAGCTAGTGAACTCGAATTACCGGAGTGAACTTCGGGAGGTTGTTTGACTGGGATCGGGAAAAGTCGTGGTAGGTGCAAATGGTTGAAACGGGCGCGGGTTGCCGAGGAATGAACCAGCCGGGAAGATTCGGAATCCAAATTGGGACAGCTCACGTGCATCCCATAAGCAGTAAATAACCCCTGTTAGTATTGGTGATCAGGTGTTTTGACTGATCGGTTTGAAGTGTTCTCGGGTCAATCGTCCTCCGTGGACTCCCTTCCCCACAAACCTATAAATGTCTCGAACTCTTGCTCAATAAATTCACTCACCCGTCTCTCTCTCTCTCTCTATCTGTCAATCATGAAGATCCTCGCTGTTCTTTACCGTGGTGGAAAGGCTGCCGTTGCCGAGCCACGTCTCTTGGGTACCGTCGAGAACCAGGTGGGGTCGTCATCAGTCTCTTCAGAACCTCTCGACTCACTTCTCGATTCATAAGCTTGGTCTCTCCTCATGGCTGAAGTCTCTCGGTCATGAATACATTGTACGTCTCTCTATCTAACATAAAATCTCATCCAGATTATGTTCTTCAGGTTACAGATGATAAGGAGGGTCCCAACAGCGAGTTCCAGAAGCACATCAAGGACGCCGAAGTCTTGATTACCACCCCATTCCACCCTGGTTACCTCACTGGTGACTTGATGGAGCAGGCAAAGAACCTCAAAATCTGTGTCACCGCTGGTGTCGGATCTGACCACATTGACCTGAACACGGCTGTCAAGAAGAACATCCAGGTTCTAGAGGTTTCCGGCTCCAACGTGACTTCCGTCGCTGAGCACGTCGTCATGTCGATCCTGCTCCTTGTCAGGAACTTCGTTCCCGCTCATGAGATGATTGAGCGGGGTGATTGGCAAGTTTCCGACATTGCCCGTAACGCCTTTGACCTAGAGAACAAGGTCATTGGTACCATCGGTGCTGGCCGTATTGGTTACCGTGTCCTCCAACGCTTGATGCCCTTCGACCCTAAGGAGCTTCTTTACTACGACTACGCTTCCCTCCCAGCAAGTAAGACGTCACATTGTAGTCACGACTGATACATCATACTTATACCCCATCTTAGCCGCCGCGCAGGCAGTCAATGCCCGTCGCGTTGAGGACCTGAAGGTTTGAGTTACATATACATATATTTCCATTTCTTTGATGCTCACCCACAATCTAACTTTTCAGGAATTCGTTTCTCAGGTTGGTACACTGTTTTTTTTTCACACAGTATCGGGTACTTAACCCTCTTTAAGTGTGATGTCGTCACTGTCAACTGTCCCCTACACGAGGGAACTAAAGGACTTGTCAACGCTGACCTTCTCCAGCACTTCAAGAAAGGCTCTTGGCTGGTCAACACAGCTCGCGGTGCCATCTGCGACAAGGATGCCGTCGCCGACGCTCTCAAGAGCGGCCAACTCCGAGGCTACTCTGGTGACGTCTGGAACGTCCAGCCTGCTCCCAAGGACCACATCTGGCGTACGATGAAGAACTCGCTTGGAGGTGGTAATGGCATGGTACCTCATTACTCTGGCACGACGCTTGATGCTCAGGCGCGCTACGCCGCCGGCACGAGGAGCATCCTCGAGAACTACTTGACTGGTAAATCTCAGGAACCCCAGAACATCATTGTTGGTGCTGGTGAGTATCAGCTGATCATTTCATTTACGCATTGCTCACATCGCGCGTGTCACTTTTCAGGCAAGTACGAAACCAAAGCATGTGAGTGAAACGTTCATTCATTGATTAGTGTTCATGTTGCTTACGCGCGTTTTTTTCATTCCAGATGGTCAGCGTTAAGCAACAGGATGGTTCCGATAAATGTGAAAAGGAGGACTCGGACGCCAGTCGTTAGACTCTCCGCGTCGCTCCTCCCGCCGAAGATATGTACATACCCCTGTGGTGTAATTTATGTTGTACAATGGCATCTCTGCGTTTTGTAAAGAGTTTGACTTCTCTCAAGCGACATCTCGAGTGGTATTTCGCCTATAAGCTTGAAGAATGAAGATCAAACACTGTCCTTATCCACTAAGGTTTTCGCCAATCGGATAGTCTCGCGGATTTCTCGCGTCTCTTGCTTTACAAACTCTGACTTGAGATGAACTCTCAATGATTGGCGTGTATACCTTTGACTGCATCAAAACTCACCTAGCTTGGGGGCAACATGTTGGATAAACCCAGTCACAGTTTTATCCGAAAAGGACTACCTTCATCATTATCCGAGTATACAGACTGCGACACTACTACGCGCTTCACGGGATTTAAAGCCTACCTTGAAGCTTCGATCCTAATCCATGCTCTCGTCACTGAACGATGAGCGTCGTGTTCAGGAACACCTCCTCGCTCGTCCCAACAAAAATGGTGAAATTACCAGGTTCCACTTGCCATTCGCGGTTAACGCAAATGGCGCGCAAGTTAGTTTCCAATACCTCGAACACATCGATTAATGTATCTATGACTTACTTGACCGTCCACACAGCAAGCTGGCTCGACATCACTGGAATTGTCACTGTCGTTGATTGTCCCGAGCTGAACATCGATCAGTCGCGTCGCCCTGAGTCAGTGAATACACACGCGTAGGCTTCGTCGGGTACTCACGGAATATCAACTTTGGTGAAGCCGATGAGTTCCATGTTGGGCGTGACGACGGAACTGAACAGATCTGTCATGTACGCCTGCGAAGGTTAAATGGAACGTTCAAGTCAGTCTGATCAACGTAACGCGTTGCTTGGGGAGTATGTCCAATACTGACCTGGACGACCTCCTTTCCGTCCATGAGGCCAGTGTTGTGAACAGTGACAAGGACGTTAAAGTCCTCGTTGGTCCCGATAGTGTAGCTTGACAACTGCAAATCGGTGCTATGAAATCGTGAGTACAGGTTTACTAACGAGATGGTGCGGCCGATGGAACATACTAATTAAACGTCGTGTAACTTAAGCCACGACCGAAGCTCCATGTCGGCACAGGAGTGTCGAGGACATACTGGTGTCCGAACAAAAGGGTGCCGTTCGGGTACATCATTCCGGGACTGATTGGTCTCCCACCTTTGTAGTAGTTATAGAAAGCGGGAGCGGTATTAACGCTTCTAGGGAACGAAACCGGGAGTTTACCGGAAGGGTTGGCCGCTCCAAAGATAATTTCAGCAATGGCAAGACCACCCAGCTCTCCAGGGTAGAACTGTTGAACCACGGCGTCCACATTCTCCTGGATCCAAGAATTTGTAACTGGCTTGCCGCTCACAAATACCACGATCGTAGGGGTTCCGGTGGCTTGAATAGCTTGCACCAGCGGGAACTGAGCTCCCACCATGCTCAAATCCGATAAATCAACATGCTCTCCCGTAGTCGCATTGGTGCCTGGAGTCCACAAGAGGGTCTGGTCCAATGACCATGTTCCAACCATGACGATAGCAACATCAGATTCCTTCGCTGCCGCAATAGCAGCGGGGAACCCGGATTCATCGTTAGACCAGAGTTTGCAACCTTCCGCAAAGTTGATCTTGACAGATGTGTTGGCGAGGAACTCAGTAAATCCATTAAGCGGCGTGATACCGTTGTTCGAGGCATTGAAGAAGACGTAGTCGCCAAATGTAACCCGATCGGACTGTGGTCCTATGAGAGCGATGGAACTGATGTTGGTACTCAAAGGAAGGATATTGTTGTTGTTTTCGAGTAGAACGATGGCCTCTCGTTCCATTTGGTGAAGCAGATCTCGCGTCGCTTGTGTACGTATTGTGGAGGCATAGTCGGGGTAAGGATAGGGATTTTCCATGACATTCAGTGCCTCAATAATCTAAACGTTTGGCTTCTGACTCACTTTCGAAGAGTCCAAGGGAAAACTTTGTTCTGAGTACGGTCTTGACTGTCTCGTCAACATATTCGATGTTGACAGCACCACTCGCAATTTGATCTGGCAACGTAAGGTAAGTATAGGAACCTCCGCCCATCTCAACACTCAGCCCGTTTTCAATCGTTAGCTTTGCGGCGCATTCTCTCGCGGGACATATTCCGTGAAGAGTGATCAGAAGGTCCACAGAGCCTGAGTCGGTGATAACGAAGTATTGGTAATCCCACTCATTGCGAAGCTATGGAAGATGTAATCGAGATTGATACAACATGGTTAATTCAAGTAATACTTACGACATCCGTGAGCAGGACTGTGATCAAAGTCAAAGAAGGCTTCCGTCGTAACATGAAACCACTTACATTTGTTCGCGACACTAGGAATTCCATCATAACTTGCGTACGCACTCATTATCGATAATGCATCCACGCATGCATTTTGGAATGGCTTCAAGTACAAGGTCCGAAGGTCACGTTCACTCCCGGTGACGGGTGCAAGGTTTAGGCCACCATGTGGGCTTCCGTAAGCAGTAAAGTGCTTACAGGTCGCAGCCATGCGCGCGACTGCTGTCTCACTAACGTTACGACGTCGTCCACTTTGAATACCCGTGACGTACGCATGGCCCATTTGGCTCGTTCTACCAACTCGTCAGATCCTTTTGTAACATCTGTGAACTACAACTTACAAGAAAGGATCTTCCCCGTAATTTTCTTCTACTCTCCCCCATCGAAGTTCACGGGATAAATCGAGCACAGGAGCAAAAAGTTGTGAATATCCAAGTCCTTCTGCTTCGGTGGCAATCGTACTAGCAGCCTCTTGCAGCAGTGGAGCGTTGAATGATGCGGAAAGCCCAATTGGGGATGGCCATGTCGTTCCATTATCCGTGAATCCATGAAGACCTGGACAACGTTTAGACCTTGCGAGCCTTTCACACAGCGGATCCGCTCACCCTCTGACTGAAAGATAGCTGGAATACCAAGTGTGGTGTTCTCCATCAAGTACTTCTGACCAACTGTGAGTGCATAAACGATCTTATCCCAAGGTGCGAGGTAGCCAGCCCAGATTGTCCCAGCCATGTATTCCATCGTTTGTTCGAGACCAGTCTGATTATAGGTCAACGTGTTGTCCAACGGGTTTGTCATATTCATCCATCCACCGATGTCACCCTGGATTCTGACCACGCCTCTGAGATGCAGACTACAGCGACAGAAGACTCGTACTCACATCTGCGCAACCTTTTCTTGCACCGTCATCCTTGGCAAGAGATCGTTCACCCGGTTTTCGATCGAGGCATTCGGATTCTTGTAGATGGGTAGGGATCCATCAAGGTTGGTATTTCTGGCTTCAATAGGGAAATGCAAGTCGTCGCGAACACCTAGATGATTGACGGCAGCAGTCGACAATCCTGCGAGTGAAACCACGAGGGTAGTCCACGCGGGACGGAGGTAGACACTCTTCGACCTCATATTGCGTGCCCTGCTCATACAGTAGGGGCATCAACATGCGTCCCATGTCTCGTTTTATGTAGAGCCTATTCCGTAAATAGCCTCGAAATTGAGAATAATCTTATGAGTAGTGTCTGACACGCAGAACACACAGGGACGTACAACGTGGTGGAACAGCAGTGCTCTTGGGACATGTGGTCACGATGATTGAGAACCACTGCAAGAGACGGGCCGCTCTCCAGTATAATGATGCCGAGATAACTCCAAACGAGGACGCTTATGGACCCAACCGCCAATCATTGGAGAGAGGACAGCACTGAGCGCGTGCCATCAGCTGCAATTAACTCACCAGATCTCGTCTAGACGGCTGTTAAGAAGTATCAGTATTAGATTGTCGATCGGACATCAGGAGTAAATTTGACTTCGTCCTCAGAGAAAGCCCAGGAAGTAAGAAAATACTTGCAAGACGAAGTATAGAGACCTTGAGTTCGTACTGCTTAGTGAGGAGAAACCGGAGCAAGCAGAAAACAATTAGGTACAGGCCCTTATGAGAAGGGGTCATTGTTTCAACACCTGAGGGGCTCGAGTGTCAACTGATCACGATCGGCTGTAAACTTGTCAAAGAATTCACCGCGCAGAGTCCGGCGCGATGAACTCGATCAGATGAAATCCCATGACTCTGCATCACTTCATAGCTTTTCTCTCATGCTTAGGTTTTTGTGCATGCAGGAATTTTGTGGAGACACAGTCGAGCGGTACTTTATGATACACTAGCGGACCAGCTGCTCTCTAAAACCTTGGTTGGGAATTCAAAGGCTCACCTGGACATTTGAGCACCGGAGAACGGCAAAGCCCGGGCCGCCGCGGGTGACTTTCCTGGAGAGAGACGGTGCTGTTTCCCAAGCGATTTGCTAATGCTGGTTTGCTGTCTCTGGTTCGAGGACGCACCAACGGAGGTGAAGGTAGTAATTAAGTCTTGGTTCAATCATAGTAGGCTGACATAGTTCGACTCGGATTTGACCCGTCCGTGGGAATACCGGTTATGGACCAGAGCGACATTGTTAACATTCAATCCTGCTAAGAAGAAGTTATAGCCTCAGACGCCTGCGAGACTCATCCGACAACTTCAAGTTTTTCTGCAAGTGTTGCGTCGTTTTCTGAGAAGTTAGCGGCTTGCAGTGTCTCTTGCCTCCAACACATGACAAGCCCCAAGGACGACTCGCATGATGACTTTGATACTCCCCCCGCGCCCACCAAGTCGGACCGACCAGCGAATCCACTCACCCGTAATTTGAGCTTGCGAGCAATATTGGGCTTGGCCGTACTGTCGTGCATCCTCGCTATGATTATACCTAGGAACTCTGGCACGCCTTTCAGGAATCCACCTAGTGACGCAGTAGACCATGTGAATCCGTTAATTGGAAACGGCGGCGACTCGCCGAATGGCTCAGGAGGGATGATCCCTTCCACGGCACCTCCATTTGCGATGACGCGCTGGGTTGCACAGACACGGCAGAACTACGTTTCCGTCACCCCATACAACTACACTGATACCTCCATTCATGGCTTCCAGGGAACTCACCAACCTGCCATCTGGATGGGTGAAAGTGGGCAAGCTGTGGTGACTCCTGGTGCCGGAACAATCCGTTCGCAGTTCGAGGACCGCGGGATGAGGTTCACCCATGAGAAAGAGCATATCAGCGCCAGCTATTACAGGGTCGAGTTGGAAGCCACCGAAGGTGGTAGAATCCTGGCTGAGCAAAGTGCCACTTCCCGCGTCGGACATCTACGGTTCACGTTCATTGATACTAGTTTGCCTTACGTGCTAATAGAAGCTACGCGCCCATCTGTAATCGGTTCCTCCAACCCCGACAACTTCACCTATCCCGAGGGTATAGTCGTGATCGACTCCGAACGCAGAGAAATATGTGGAAGTAACCCAGAGCGACAAGACTATATCATCGAGCCTCTCTCCACACCTGCTACC
>JBBPTH010000184.1:0-22847 GCA_038094055.1 Chalciporus sphaerocephalus | reverse complement strand
CCCACTTCCGTTACGGGACCGATGGGCCTTCCAGCCACATGATTACCCATGAAACAAGAATGTAGTCGATTGTACTAATCATTGTATTTCACGATGGTCCTGTAGACAACTAGGTTTTCTGTAGTATGTCCATGTTTATTGTTGTGGGCAGTGACAAAAGCGCTGCGGCTACTTGGGCCCTAGTCACATAGGAAACGTATGAATACTCGAGTACTTTAGCTGTCTTCTCGGGATGTGCGCGTCTCCTTATATGTTCGCAGTGTAATTCCAGATCCCCCAGAGTCCGTGTGACTAAGAGTGCTCTTCACCAGGTCAGCAGGTGTTTCTTGCTCTGTTGATAAACAACTGTTCAAGGAGCATCTGTGTGTGCGATTGCGGAAGAACTCAATGTCATGGATGTACGAACAAGTCCAGTCCGCTAGTAGCGGCTAGCCTGGATGGGGTCCGCAAGGGAAGTTGTCACAGCCAAACAACCTGACTCTAACTCAGTATTCAATATTCAAACTCCCTAGGTTCGGTTGGTCCTTGGTAATATCCGTACAATCTAACATGATTCAAGGTCTTTGTGTACTGTTCGAGTCTCGAGATCGATATCACGATGACTACCTCGACATCTCAAGCTAAACCCATGCGCGAGCGCATGTCCAAATACATCGCCAACCTACAAAAAGCCATCGTCGAGAGGCTGGAAACATACACGCCCAGGATCAAGTACAGACGCGAATCATGGAGCCGCGAAGGCGGCGGCGGCGGCGTTTCCTGCACATTCCCGCCCCCTGGCACATCATCGTCCCCTGGTATGTCCCACCCCTCGCAAAAAGCGACTCGAGATCCTCAGATCAACAAACTCTACCGAACAGATCATCCGATCGAGAAAGGCGCTGTGAATATCTCAACAATTTATGGGGTCCTTCCACCCGCAGCTGTCAAACAGTTGAGCACGGCTCATTCGACTCTTAAAAACATCGATCATAGTCTCCCTTTCTGTGCAACAGGCCTCAGTCTCATTCTACACCCACGCAACCCTCGCGTGCCGGGTGTTCACGCGAACTATCGATACATGGAGGTTCTCGATAGGCCCCTCCCAACTCATCGTGATCTCGAGACGTCCGGTAGTTCCGAACCAGAGCCCGAACCAAAGGTCGTAGCTTGGTGGTTCGGTACCATCACTGACATGACTCCCTGCTATATCAACGAAGAGGACTTCTGTCACTTCCACACGACACTCAAGACGGCGTGCGATACGTGGAGCGACGCCGATAACTCCGGCGCTTCAGTCCACGCTCCGTTCAAGCAGTCGAGCGACAACTATCTCTACATCCCACACAGGCATGAACACAGGGGGATTGGGGGTCTGCGGTTCGACGATATGGACTCGGATGCCATGCGTGCGTTGCTGAGCAGTCAGGAGGGAGTATCAGAGGAAACGATCGCACATCTGAGCTCCCAGGAAGCCCTCTACGAACTCATCAAGTCCCTCGGACATAGTTTCCTCCCGTCTTACGAAGTCATTCTTCAAAGACGCAAGGACATGCCTCTCCTTCCTTCTGAAAGGCGATGGCAACTTTTGCGCCGCGGCCGTGTTGTGGAGTTTAACCTCGTGGTTGACAGGGGGACTAAGTTTGGGCTTGCTGCACCCGGATTGTTGGCCGAGAATGTATTGGTGTCAATGCCTCCAGAAGCGAGGTGGGAGTACTGCAGTGATCTCTGGGCTGAAGATCAAGACACGGAAGAGTCGAAAATGTTGAAGATATTGAAAGAACCGAGGAGCTGGGTGGACTAGAACGAGTTCAGATATATCGTTTAACGAAGCGAGACGTTTTGTGGCCATCGGGAAAGGGACTTACCATCACAGCACCTCACCAAGTTATATCATCAAACATTTAGATTTCCAAAACTTCCCGAATTGACTGTTATTCTGGCATTTAGCGAGAGCTATTCATCCTCCCCTCGATATTGGGTGACGTATCCCGATCATCGTTTTTCCGACCAATAGCAACCCAACAAAAGTGTCCACATCCCGCAGCACAAGGATGTCCCGACATGCATCTTTCCCTACCTCTATCGGACCCACTCCGGCCCTCTGGCTCATTCTCTCCATCATGGTCCCTCTGTAGTTGTCTTCCCCGCGTTAACGAAGATACGGGAAGCTCGACCATTGGGCGTTCCATGTAAAAGCGTCTATAACATTCTTGATGACCTCCATGGGAACATACAGAACATTGAAAGAGGAGAGTGCGAACGGGAAGATGACATATCGAACATTTCGCGACTTCCTCCTTGCAGTTGGTACATATAGAATAGGTCCCTCTCACGAACGGATTCTTGGAGCGAGCTGCGACGATAGGCTTGCGGCATTTACGGCAGGCTGTGTAAATGATGGTCTCGAGTCTAGTCGTCTTCTGGACTTCCTCTACCTGAGAATATCTCCGTAGGTATGCTGCACAGGTATGAAGTCGATGCCGCATCAACATGTCAACATAAGCCTCAACGAACCGTATCGTTCTGCCCAAGTCTAACTTGAGCTCCGTGGGAGCTACCAGCGCAAGCATCGCACACATCTGAACGTCACCCTCATCAGCATACTCCTCGAGCGCATCCCTCAGTGCACTCCAGCCCGCTTCTCGAAATCGATGCTCTTCCTCCATAACCTCAACTCTCTGCCTGTGACTCATCTCCGCCCAACTCGCAGGTTCCCTCTCCTCCTCCCTCTCCCCTTCATTCACTATCTCGACCAACCTACCCTCATTTTCCTGTTCACGAACCGATGTAGCAATCACTGTCTGCACACTACTCTGACTTCCCCTCCTGGCAACCACCCCACTCGTATGGTGTCCCTGAGGCGAACCTGGTGAGGAACGAACAGGCGAAACCATCGGAAGAGCAGCCAACGATACAACCGTCGAACTCCGACTCCGGCTCTTTACCCGTCTCGCATTCGCACTGGAATTCTTCCTCGACCTTGACCGTGAAATTGAATGTGATTTCATAGTCACCATCCGTCGTCTGACTTCCTCGTCAGCGTCCGCATCTGAATCTTCGTCACTACGATCGCCGTCTGTATCAGATGATACTGGGGAAGGACTCGCTTCGTCATCTTCGTTGTCTATACGACGCTTAGAATCTTCCTCATCCTCAGGCCATTTCTGTTGGCCAGCAAGGCGGGATAAGGGACTCGGATGAACAGGTCCTGCACGTCCCGAACTCAAACTGCGTGCTTTGGTCATCAACGGCCTTTGAGGTCCAGAAACGGACGCAGGCGTAGACGGTACGTCCACCGACATGTGATCAACCTCACTGATGTGACTCTCAGCAACGCTGTCGCTCGCGGCACCTTCCGACGAATCAGAGTCATCTAACGCGCCTTCACCGACGTGTCGGAGACTTCTATCACTGATGCTAGCACTGGCAACGCTGGGAGTCTCGCTGTGTGCACTTGTGACTCGACTGTACACAGATGGCCGACGGACATGCGGAGCTGGCGGGACAAGAACGGACGGCCTTCTCCCAGCCACTGTTGCGGGCGTCATCGTCGTTGTGGGTGGGAGTACAGGAGTCGCAGGGAGAGGAACGGTAATATGACGAGGTGATGATGACGCCGAAGACGCAGGGGTCATGTTCCGCGAGTTCGGAGGAGGCTTCGTTGGTGGAGGTGGGGGATGAACATCGGAGCGCTGTCGTTGATGTTTACGTTCTTCGCTAGGGCTAGGAACAACGGAACTATTTCCATTATTTGAGGTGGAACGGGGCGTCTGTGGGTTGGTTTGGCTACGAGACTGAGATGGGGAGTGGTGTGGGGATTGAGATAAGTGAACAGCAGAATCGGCGGAAGTTGTGCGATGAGAGGCTGCTTTGAGAATTAATCCTGAACTATGCGAGTTGACAACTTCACTTGGGAGTATTGCAGGTGCAGTGTTGGAGTGAATGAGGGGGTATGGCTGGCCAGCTTTGGGCGCGGACGATATCGACGTGACAATCGACTCTGGGACGACGTCAGTCAAGAGCGATCCAAGTAAGATCCACGCTTCAGCAGCATGAACATTGCCAACTTGGAGAGCGACTCTTGCATTCAAAGTACAGACTTCTTTCTTCTGGGTCGGTTTCTCGGGGACGACATAACCCTTGGCCAGCCTCACAAAGTCGTCCGCGGCAGTATTCTCGACCTGAACTGGAGGAACACGAACATACATTCCCATGTTCTGTAAACAAGGAGTGCGGCTTTTATCACCTAACGCTTTCACTCTGAGTTTGCGGTCAGCGAGTAACGAGCGCTTGTCAGGGTGAACATCATCGTAAGGAATCTCCCATTTCCCCTTCTTGTCAGCAACGAAAGCAAGTGCGCCATCCAAGCCATCAACAGCATTCCATGACAACCCTTGCCTTGGGATAGCGTCGATGGGCCGATGCGAATACCTAAGATCGATCTGGGCGAAAGTCCCTGAAGCGTGTTGAACCAAGAGTGCGTGCGAATCGCGAAATACGGCATCGGTCACCCCTCCATCAGAGACGCTCGCATCGACCGTCCACTTCCCGATCCACCCTCGGCGCACATCCCAAATCTCAACTGCATCTCCTACAACGCCCGACTTTCCTTCGATGTCCTTAACTTCAGAAACAGGGCTAATTGCCGAAATGAAGCTAGGGGTAACGTTCTGCATCCGAGGACTTGCCAATGTCTCCGTACCAGTCCCAGTAAACTCGGCATTCGAAACCAAAGCAAGTTCGCATGGGTAATTGGGTCGCCAAAGGACACGTCGGACCGGGAATGAAGGGTGTAGGACGTATACTGGTTTATTTACGAGGTGTGATGATGTACTGGACGCTGGTAGATCCCAAACCTTGACACGGTTAGTCGTTTTTTGGCAAAGATGTGGGAGTGGCCCACCTTTACAGTGTGATCAAGTCCTCCACTCACGATCCAACTTCTGTCTAATTGCATCGCAGGAGGTTCCGTACTCTTACTCATGCTTGCGGTGCTATACCAATCCAAGGAAAGAATTGGGCCTGTATGCGCCACAGGCAAGCGATCGAGCTGACCGCGTTGACCCATTTGTAAATCCCAGCGGTATATAGAGCCATTGTCAAGACCAACGATGGCTTGCAATGGATGAGATAGGGAAAGTGAGAAGACAAGCGACCGAACTGAAGTCGGGTGATGGATCTTCATCACTGAACGGGACATGTCCCGTAAATCCTGTAGAACGTTGGCTATTGGAAGCACTGCGACTACGCACACGTACCCATATGCGCATATCGCCATCTGCAGATCCAGTGATACAGTAGTATGGCACTATCGATGAGCAAGACAGCTTATGAATGGAGCGAATGTGGTTCTTCGTCTTCCTCTCGTACTTGGTACTGCCCGACTTGTTCAGATCCCACATAATAAGATCGCCATTCCTTGCGCTTGTAAGTATCTTGTTGTTGTAACCTGTCACATATTTCAGTGAAGTAGGTGCAGAACGGAAAGGCCAAAGACGAACTGCCGCTACACCATCCAACGTCCGTGCTCGCGCTGTCAATCTTGAGTCCACTTCCATCCCAGAGGTTCCGTGCCAATTCAATACGATGACCACCTCGTCCAACGACTGATTTCTGCTCCGTGGCAATTGTCTCTTCTGGATCTGTCAAACGCAGGATCCGTAGGGACTCTTTGCCCGCGACTACACACCTCAGCCCATCCTCGCTCTTGGCGATTGTACCTCCTCCATTAGTAGTCGCGCGAGATAAACGCACGTTCCGACTAGGTCCCTGGTATCCATGAAAGCGCGAATCCGAGAACAGATCACTAGTGAAACCCTGCAGTGATAGTGGAGCAACTGCAGTGAATGTCGAGCGTCGATGGATTGTCGCTTGCATTCGTCGCTCTGAGCTCGTCGTCGCGGTCGGTGACAGAGAGAGGTTACCATATTCGGAAGTCACCCTGTCTAGTGGTCCTCTCAGAGGCATCAAAGAGCGTGTTACGCTTGAACCACATTGTACAAGGCAGTATATACTCTACTCAAAGTATACAAGATCGGGGGTATCATGAAGTCCGAATGAGTCTTTTGTACATCAATGAGCGTGCAAGGAAAGATCGAAGTCAGCGACAATATTCTGAGTACACAGGGTGTCACCCTGCGTAGATCCTGGATACAAGCGGGAAGGGCCAGTTAATCATATTCTAGAGGATCTACGCACTGCCCTCTCCCACAATTCAAGCCGGGAGACAAGAGCAGCAATGTTGTCCTCTGAAAATACAGGCTGCAGAGTACGAGGACAAGAGGGAGTCACAGACCGTCGCCACACAAGTTCGTCAACAGTTTTAACAAACTTGACCGCGCGGCCGAGGGTATCTAGATCGTGTTGTTGACCTTGAAAATGAGCAGGCGAATGCTGTTGATATGGTAACGAAGACGTCGAAGGTGGAATAGCAACCAATGGACCTATTATGGCTGGTGAGAGGTTGAATGTACGCGTGAGTGCCTACGGGCAATATATGTCAGCTTCAATTTGCAGACTTGGATGAAAAGCAACATGGGACTTACGGCCAGTGCCCGCTTTGCCTCACTCTCTGTGAGGTTCCCGATCTCTGGAGGGACATCTGATGAGAGCGAAGAAGGGGTTTCCTCTGAATGATGTGGCTGGATAAGCTCTCCTTCTGAATACTGCTTTTCCGGTGATGAGTCATGATCTGCTCGTCTAACTTGCGTGTCAACTCCGGAAGGACCAGCCTGATGTTTCTCCTTGGCTTGGCTTCCGAAATGCTTGGATACTAGAGCATTGAGTTCATCATATTGTTGTCGAAGCGACTTGACTTCTGAATGGGCATTCGTGAGTGCGGTATTCAATTCATCAAATGAAAGAGGCTGGTCAGACACATCCTCATTAGCGTCTCTTCTGTTGTCAACTACTGTAACCAATGGTTGGTTCCCGAATGTCGAGCTGCGCCTGTGACAGATGGTAGTTCCCTGGTTCCCTGGAGGTGGCGGCGGCGAAGAGATGGGGGGAGACGGGACAGGTGTGCTTCTATGGGTAGGTGGTGGTTCATCGTCAGTGTCTCCCTCCTCGCTTCGCCGCATTGAGCGCGGTGCGTCGTCTGCAAAAGACTCCACCATGTGCGACTCGAGAGGGTTGTTAGGTTGTCCTGCAAACATGAGGCGAATCTTATCAAAGTCAAGTCGTCCCGAATCATCTCTCAATGTCACGTTCGATTGGACACGCGTGCGCGCCCCTGGAAGGGTTGTAGGGTGTTCGTCGATGCCATTGGTTGCGAGGAGGTCGATGAGGGCCTCGAAGGCGTCACTGGAGACGCTACTTTGTGATGGTGTAGATTGGGCCATTATGCATTATGTACAGCGCAACGATGTTTGGTCTCAACCAGCGTCGCGACACGAAACAAGCCACTAATCAAGTTCAAGTTCATGTATGCAACACAACCTGTGCCCTCGAATTGTCCTCCCATTCAAGTCGACGAGGGCAGGATTAGTCCATAATTACTATCCGCTCGAATGAGACGGGCTTTCTTTGACTCATACTCTACCCATTGGCATTATCATTCTAGTGATTCCATGTACTGTGGTCACTTGTCTACTTTACCATAAAGGGAGTAAACCTTGAAGTCGAGTTCGTCGTTTTTTTGTCGCTTCAAGCTTGCGCTGGGTTGATCGCACTAGACGAGTACAGCAGTACAAGAGTGCACGAGAGCTTCATCAAAAGTGCGTTGCGCACTGGCTCTATGGACTTAGGATACTCCGAAGACAACTTTTGGTATCGGCAAACGTCTACTTGCAAGTGGCGAAGGGCAATGTGGGGGGGACCCAACCGTCGACTATCCCATCTATACTCCAAAAAAATACCAAGGGAAGCATCCCTGTTGAGCTTTTTCCGCGAATATTCCAATTTGACGGCTGTTGTAGCGAGGACGAAGATGTTCCCCTTGTCGAGGGCACCACTGGAGTGTGTCGTTCGTTCTCCTTTTGAATGGTCGTCATCTTTGGTACAGTGTGGAAGTCTCAACGCTGTCCCTCTGGACAACCATCCGTCTCGCCTTATTCGTTCGAGCGACTTCAAATGATGTTGGAACGAAGCCGCAGCCTCCCTCTTTGTGTCAATGTCACCTCTTACATTGAAGATGATGTGCCTGACTCATCGCTGTCTGCCTCATGGAGTCAGAATACGGAAACGTGGGGTCCCGTCCGTGTTTAGATGGACGATATATCGACCTTTTTCGTGCACTGGCATTCGCTTTAGGGGTTTTGCTCTGTCGGTTATCGCTCGACTGCGCTGAGAGTTGGATTCCGTCTATATTCAGTCTCACGGTCCTCGAGCTCGGACATGCCATCGAAGATACCTGTCCTTTGACGAGACAGCATGCTACGCTCTGCACCGAACCTCCGAATGCTTACTTTATACGATGTACGACCGCGAGTTAATTTCGACCGCGAGGAAGGATCGGTCATCTGCATTCGTGAAACAGCGAACGAACATGCAGCATCAGCCAAAAACCGAAGCCCTAATGGAGATTTCCCGGTAGACCGGCATATATGCGCTGCGACCAAGCCCAGATTCAAGCTGGTAGCTTTAGAAGATCGTGAATGTTCTATCAAGACCTTTTCTTCCGAGCTCCTTTCATGTTAGGTTGCTGCAAACCAGAGGAGGAGGAGGCCCTCGAGGACGCTCGCACGCAGAACCTTTGCTCCTTTGATAGCCTCCGTCTCAGCAGGAAAATGTTGTTCGGGGGAATAATCGGAAGCCAAAGTAACGCAGACTCGTCGGCATACCTTGTTCCTTCCATGCCACTGTAACCCTGGTCGTTCTCGTTCAAGTTGATGCAACTTTTTTTCTTGACTCTGACTCTTTGGACAGCGATTCCCTGTCTCATTCTGGACGTTTGTGGGAACAGTCTCAAACATCCTTGGCAGTGGTGACCTTCTGATGTATCACAAGGAGGAACTTGAACGCACGAGGCCTTCCCCCATGTAACCTTCGTCGATTTCCATGTTACGCTCTGTTCTAGCTCCGAAGAAATTCGGTTTCCCCTTCGCGGTACCAATTGATGACCGTCGGATTAAACCAGAGGCAATGGCACGCGGGGTTACAATACTCCAATCACACTTTTTCAGCCCGACCGATCTCACCCTCGCAGAAGAGACGTCTGAGTTCATCGTCGCCTGTCGGGCTACTTGGCAAGCTCTATACTCCCCTTCGACACACTTATTGCTCGGGAGATAACATTGGAGTGGAGTAGCTGATGAAACATGGACTTGGATTCATTCCTCCGGTAATCGTAATCTGCAGGACTTTGATGAAGATTTACAAACGCAGTCATGATTTTTTTCGAGACAGGAAGAGTCAGAACTTACACTTTTTTTTTGCAACAGGATGTAGACGCAAGACTGCTACCATCGGCATTATGATGAGAAACCGGACGAGTCCAACCACGTTGTGGCAGTGCGGCTCTTTGTAGGCAATGATGACGCAGGGTCACGTGAAATGAGAACGAAGGAAGAGGATTCCCATCAGCACATCCTTCGCTTGTGTCGAAGCTGCTAGAATAACGATGGCCTTCCCACCGCGCTACGAACTACTCTCGAAAGCGGACAAGGTCGACGACGACGACCCGCGCACCCACAAACCTCCACTGCCAAGAAAGAAGAGACTTGTTCTCTACTTGATCTCTATCGTCGCAATCATGTATGCTTCCTTTACTGCATCTCGGCTCGCACGCTCCCGGGGACTCTGGATGACGTGCTACGGGCCTCAGAGGAACAAGAGCACACTGTCGAGGCTGCCCTCACACTACACCCTGCCGTCGGGCGACCAAATTCCCTCTGTTGCACTCGGTAGGGGATGAGATCAGGATGTTGGATCCCCATTGAACTAACTGATATGGTTACAATAGGTGTTTGGCAGGCTGGCACTGGGGAGGTTGGAAACGCTGTCAAGGTAGGTAATTTCAGAGTCTTTTTCACCTGCATGTCCTGAGGTTTACAGACTGCCCTGGAAGCGGGTTACCGACACATCGATGGCGCGTGGATTTACGGGGTGCGTGCGCAGGAGCTATAAAAAGCTTGGGTGATGGGTTCCCCTGACGGCAGGTGCAGAACGAGGCTGAAGTTGGCAAGGCTCTCAAAGATAGTGGTATTCCCCGCGACCAGGTCTGGCTAACGTCCAAGCTCTGGAACAAATTTCACGCCCCAGAGGACATTGAGCCAGTCCTTGACGAGTCGCTCTCCATGCTTGGTACAGATTACCTTGATCTGTACCTCATCCACTGGCCTGTTGCATTCAAGAAGGAAGGAAATAATATTTTGGATGAAGCGCTCACCGCAGACCCCTACCCTACATGGCAAAAACTCGAGGAGTTGGTTGACAAGGGCAAGATCAGAAACATCGGTATCAGCAAGTGAGATGCTCGTTTCTTTCACCATCTCTGGTAGTCTGATCGGTTCTTCGTCCAGCTTTAATGTTCGAAGGTTGGTTCACTCATCTGTCCAGTTAGCATAATCGTATACTCTTCACTCTAGGATCCAGAACCTGACAGCCAACCCACTCAAGTACCAGCCAGCTGTCAATCAGGTCGAGCTCAACTTCTTCAATCCTCAGCCCGAACTCCTCAAGGTAAGCATGGAGTATAGTAGCATATTCGCCGTTCTTACGTACCCATTTTGCCTTACTTAGTGGTCAAAGGAAAATGGTCTTCTCCTTGAGGCGTACTCACCTCTTGGTAGCAACAAGCAAGTTGGAGAGAGCCTTTCTGTACCTGAGGTCCGGTCAACTTTTTTCTTTTGTGTTCTACAGACACTGAATACGACACTCACAGAGGTCAAGAACATTGCTTGCAAACTTGGAATCACTCCCGCACAGGTGATAATCTCCTGGCACGTGCAGCGTGGCGTAAGTGGGTATTGTGTGACACAGTTCCATCGAGTTCTAACTCCGTTTACACTATTGTCCTTCCTAAGAGCGTTACACCTTCTCGTATCGAGGAAAATTTTGAAGGTTTGTCAAAGGTATCTGTCAGACCATGGAAATATGTTGACATGTTGTAGTTTTCGAAATTCCCCAGGAAGAATTCGAGAAGCTTGAAGAGGCCGCCATGTCACACCCGCCTTCCCGTGTTGTGAACCCCAGCAAGAACTGGAAGCTTCCATTCGACGTATTCGATGGGGAGTAAGAGATTCCCTTACTGTACTTGTTTTTGTCGTTATGTCGAACTGTAGTCTGTTGTCTATGTTGTCTAGAATGTTGTTTTTCAGAGTGGCATCATTTGCATGGCCCGAAGGAGTTTGTTTGGCAAAAGCTTGTGATCCAAACAACCAAGCCAAAAGAAGGCATCGCGACCGATTGACACTTGCAATGGCCTTCCAACAACCGCTCCCTGATCCTCCATGTCTACGCTTCCCAGAAAACGTCGGACTCCATACCAACATTACCATCGAGGCTGCAGCTAACATGCTTTCTCGCGCTGCGCAACTGTCGCTGACGGTACCATATACATGGACATATATTGACAAACCTGTCGGTATGTCGATACGCGATAGATGGTGGATGGGAGGCCTGATTTTTCTTCTACGACAGAGGGCCAAGTTATTCTCATTTTCCTCCCCAACCTTGCTCAGTTCCCAAATGATGGCATTCGGTACCAAGACCAGGAAACGCGTTATGCGGTTGCAGCAGCGGTGACGGGCAATCGTGTATGTACTATATCTTTCGTCCCCGGGGATATCCGCCCATCCTAATCACTTACACACACAAAATACAGGAAATCGAAGTCATGGAAGTTAAATATGGTTTCATTCCCAATTCGCAGGACACGGCTGCGTGGCGTATCCGACGTCGTTATCGACTTATTAAAGGTGGTCACCCCCAAATCACCCTTATTCACTACACTCGTGGACCTTCAATTCGTGGGTTGTCATTCATTCGTTCATCCCCAAATGATTATACATGAAGCGCATCCACGATTCTCACCTCTCCACCTCCCTCGGAATCATTCTATTATTGCCATCTCAAATTGCATTTTCCAATACCTATTTATCGCTGTGTGGTGCTGATGCTTGCAATCGGTTTCTAGAGATCGTACCTTCGTTGCTCAACTCTCCCGTACGACCATACCCGCTCCGCCAAATCACCGAACCTCCCGTCTATGTCATGGGTGATAAAGCGGGTCAAAAAGTGTATCCACCCGGTGCCGGGCCTTCAGCACCATCTGGACCGATCGGTATGGGTTCTCAAGGGATGGGGATGAGCCAACAAGCATTGGGTCCACAGGCGTTGGGCATGAGTCCCCAGACGATTGCGATGAATCCACAGGCGATGATTTCCCAGCAGAATAGCAATATGGAGGCACTAGAGAGACGGAGAGAAAGGGAGCGTGCAAGAGAGAGGAGTGGGAGTATGGGGGCTGTAAGTGCTGTGACCGATTCCATGATCTTAGATGTGTCCAGACATTGAGGATGTTTTATCAGCAACGACCTGGTCCTCCTCGATTGGATGATGATGACTCTGGAGGTGCGATGGTTCTCATTTTCGTCTCATTTTCGGTGTGAATAATATTGGTGCCTGAGATGAACTCGAGATGATATCGACGCGGACGCTTGCGATGACGAGATATAAACGGAACCACGAACTCATGGAGGAAGTTTTCAAGAAAGCTGCCTTTGGCAATCTCGTGAGCCCACCACCTCGTGCTGCACCCTACTCCATCTTCGACAAGGCTGAACTCGAATCAAAAGTGGCGAAACTACAAGAGGAAGTCGCCGCCCTCCAAGCACAAGCTGAAGAACGAAAAGCACGCCGGTCGGCAGCAGATGATGTCATCGTTCCCAGTGGACACACTCCGATGGAGATATCTTCGTAACAGTTTCTGTTCTCTGTCTTGTTTCTTTTTGCTTCCTTTCTTGTATGTAAGCTGTGAATAAATGACATCCAGGTATCTTGTGGCTCGAGTACAATTGGGATGCTTACCTGTGTTCTGTCGAGTGTTATCCAGACCTGGATATCATACAACAGAGCATGAGTAAGCTCTATAGCTGTGCTATTTGCGTATCTCGGTATGCGAAGACCTTCCCTTCGTAAGTGTCAATGCAACTCTGCCGGTGGTAAGCACTTATTCGGTTTGTGTTTCGCGCAGAATGAGCTCCGACACTCTTCAGGTTCGATAGTGCCCCTCCATCTTGGACTTTTTCCCAGAGAAGATACAGGCGTATTACGCACTCAGTCGATCGGATCAGCATCTAGACCGGATCAGCGCGCGTTAGGTTCTACTTTTACAGGGGAATAACGGCGATCAGTTCGCCGCTGATGAGCGTCTTGTGCAGTTACTTTCAAGTGGCGCAAAACAAAAAACGCGGATGCTAATACTTGCATCATTCCGCGTCCCTCGAGACCTCTACTCTAACCTCCGTACCCCTTTTCAGAAAGAAATGTATCCATAGCTGGGCTGTTTTTTGTTGGCACTGTATGTGAGCTAGATACGTTATCATTGTTGAAGACAAGTTAGGCGCTGATGGGCATCTTTGAGTGTCCACCTTCCTACAGTACTAAGACCCCAACCCCCGCCTTGGACGCCGGTACACTCAACTGTACCCGAGTGATTCGAGGGGCATCCAAGAACTTGGGGAGTTGTAAAAATGAGGTGGGTACCAGTCGTATGGAACCTGCGTGCGCAATCCGACGGGCAATCTAGTGCAGGTACTTATTCGATTACATAAAACAAATCCACTCATTAGGAGTTTCGGCGCGCTTGTCGTAACTGCAGGTTATCTCGCCCCAAACTATGGCCACATAGTGTCTGCGAAAGCATTCCATTCTGAAGAAGTTGTGGCAGTCCACCGGAGGAAGGCGCAAGTTCACGCGGAGTGACATATGCCACCCCTTCCATTATGCCGTTTGTGGCAGGCTGATGATCAAGATGTCAGGTGAGGCTCCTGGTCGTAATGAAATGCCTTGTTAACGGGGTAGTGCGGGGGTCGTTGGCGGCGACACGCTCACGAATGCGGTAATTACATGTTTGGGAAAATGGATGGGCCTAGGTATTCCCCTAAATATTTGCAGTTTTCTGATCTCGCACCAAATTGGACTAGGCTGCTTGGCTGCATTCACGTTCTTGATTGACCCTTCAAGTTATGAAGTCCATTGATAACGTTCCCAGGTTGAAGCTCCAGAGGCACATTTGTTAAAGACATTCGCGGTGAGTGTGTAACACGGACAGAACTTAAACCCTATATTCCTGACCCACTCGTTCGGTTTTGCGAAACTAGGGCGCAAGCGATTATCGCTCTCGTATCTGATGGTTCGGACTTCTTTGCTCTCTCGGAAACCCTAAGGAATCAAAGCATGTAACCCGTACCGTTAGATCAGGTATGACAGAAAGAAGGGTCAACGCTGATTTTCACGACAGTACGGATTTTCTGCGGAAAGTCGGCGCAGCATCGACCGGAATGGGCGCAACCCAAGACTGGCGATATAACCTTCCTCTGGACTATAAAAGCTCTCCGACTTCGTCGTGCTAACTCCAGTTCTCTTAGTTTTTCAACTCTTTCATTCTCATCATGTCTGACACTGTCAACGTAGCCAGCGCAGCCAGTGCACTCGCTGCTTATGACCCAGATGTATTCAATGCTCTTAGAACCCCCGATCACGCGTACGACTATGTCAAGTCTGTCAACGGTGAAGATGCTTTGAAGACCACCATCCGTGACCTATTCATCAAGCATAATATGTGCGACAAGTTTGGGATCACCCTACTCCACCGTCACTTTGACATGGTTGCATCCGAGAAAGTGGTGGCAGTTGGAGGTACCTCTACGCCATGGGATTCTGCTTCTTGTGAAGATGAATCCCTCGGAAAAGTAATTGCGCAAGCTTTCATCTTCACGGCACCCGACAAGATCGTCCCCTTCGAATACACCTTCTTCACCAACCACACTGTCAATAGGGCTATTGACCTCTCTGTCGCTGCCACCAAGGACTTCGTGGAGGAGGTTGGCGCGCTTCTTTTCTCCCTCAAGCTGGAGAAAGTGCTGGGATTGCGCGCGTACCCAGACCTTCCTGGTGTTCATCACATTGAGTTCACTGTTGACCGTGCCAACATTTTCGTTGAAGTTGAAAAACCTATACCTGACTCTATTCCTACCTCCTGGTTCTTCTGTTCAGGCTCTGTACTTGCGTGCCGCTGCAGGCTGAACTGTGTCGGATACTGCGTGAAGTCTTGCCACCCAAGTTCACGCGGACATTATAAACATCACCAGGGTCAACATGACAGAAAGCACTCCGGAATCCATTACGGCCTAACTGGTACTGCTCCTACCACAGGTCGGGTTGCTGGAAAGGCTTGATCAAGGTTAAGCGCTTGAAGTAGTTATGGAAGTAAAGTCTTGTAAGCATCATGTACATCTAGTTGTGCTGTCCTATCAGAACATGAACGATGTGGAAATTTTTGAGTTCACAACACCGATCTTCGGAACTCCTCTTACTCTTGAAAATTCTTGCAGAAGCAGTCTAAGGACTACGGAATCTAGTATACCATTGACAGAATTTGATCCAAACCATGGTAAAAAGACATGTCGTAATAAAGAGTATCCACGAGGGAAGAGTGATTAGCACCAATAACAAAAAATCAGGCGTACGGTCTGAAGATAAAAACGCCTCTACTACGTGCTCTTAGGTTGCGTTGACCCGCATCCCCATTCTTGGGATTCGATGTCTAGAGACATAGTCACTTCTAATAGGACCAAATAATACAGCTTTACTAAGTACAAACAAACCCGTCTAATGCAGGGCCGCGCAGGAGGTTTGGAACTCCAATCTTCTTCCATAAAGGAGCATGTCGCAAGGACAACTGTCCACCGGCGTTTGTGCATGGTTGTATGGAGCCCCTCCTGACGAGATCAACGAACTCACAGCTGGTTCTGTGTTTACTTTCCAAGTACTCTCCATCATGCTCGCTGCTACTGACAGGTATCGCATCATTCTATCTGATGGAATCCATTTCATACAGGCGATGCTTATGCCACACCTTAACGAGTCTCTTGTACCGGGTGAGATCACTCAACACACGATCGTGAACATCACCAGACTCCAGTGCAACATACTGAATAACACAAGGTAGGTTATATTTTGTCGATTTCGTCTCTCAATACTTAGTTGTTCGTTGATATGACGGATGGATAGGCTCGTCATGATACATAATCTCAAGGTCGTTTCTAAACAGAGAGCAAAAATGGGTAACCCTCGTCCTGCGCCAATCCTTGAGACATCCGAGTCTGTTAAAGCTACACCGTCTCACTCGGATCGCAAAAATGACTCGATGGAGATCAGCCCTGAGGTATCCACTTCTGCGCGGGTGAAATTAAAACCAACGATGATTGAGCCTGCCCCTAATCAAAAACCGGGGAGAGCTACTATACCTATCGAAGGAATCAACCGGTTTAGGGGCGCATTCACTATCAAAGCCCTCGTCACTCATAAAACCGATATACGAACCTGGTCAAAGCCGTCTGGCGAAGGGAGGCTTTTTTCCGTAACTTTTACGGACGAAACAGGCGATATCAGTGCGACCGCGTTTACCGAAGTCGTAGACGAATTCTATGACAAATTCGAGGAAAATAAGGTTTACTATGTGTCTAAATTGCGGGTAGGGCCTGCGAAATACTCCGGAGGAAGTCACCCCTATGAGTTATATTTTGAGAGAAACACCGATGCAGAGGAGTGCCTGGATATAACCAGTTTGCCCAGGATCAAGTATAACTTCGTCCGGTTGTCTTCCCTTCGTGATATAGAATTGAATGGCAGCTGTGATGTCATCGGTGTCGTCACAGAATCGGGGTCACTGGAAAAGATCGTTTCTAAAGCAACCAACAGAACAGTTTTAAGACGTGATCTTACCCTCGTTGATAATTCCCTTTACTCTGTCAGATTGACAATCTGGGGGAAAGAAGCGGAAACCTTCAATGGTGACGACGTTCCTGTTGTTGCCTTCAAAGGCATAAAGGTCTCCGAATTCGGAGGTGTGTCTACAATACACCTTTCATTGACTGCTCCTAGGTGTGTCTACAATACACCTTTCATTGACTGCTCCTACAAACTCAACTGCGTGATTCGGAGGTCGCTCCCTTTCAGCAGTTAGCAACACCTTTATGTCGATCTCTCCTGACATTCCGGAAGCCCATTTTCTCCGTGGTTGGTACGACAACATTGGGACAAATGCATCCTACCAATCCTATTCCTATTCTTCTTCTTCTTCTTCTTCCGGCAGTTCCACCTCATTCACTTCGTCCGATCGAAACAACATGCGTCACGTCCGCGACATCGTCGAAGCCCAGTCTCAACTAGACGAATCTGATAAACTTGAATTCTCTGTCTGTGCCACCGTGATGCACATCTTGGACGACAAACTTGTCTATGCTGCTTGTCCATGGTGTCACAAGAGGGTTAACCAGGCGATAGACTCTAGCGACTGGCAGTGCACTAAATGCCAAAAAACGGTTCCTCGCCCTGATTACCGGTACGTTTGATGTGCACCATTGTTATCGCTATCCAGGATTTCTCAGTCTGAAAAAAAAAAAAACATTGCCCGTTGGATCAGGTATAGAATTACCATGGCAGTTGGTGACTGGTCAGGTCAGACCTGGCTCACCGGGTTTGATCAGATCGGCCAAGCCGTGCTAGAAAACACCGCCGAAGAACTCGAGGATCTCAAAGTGAGTGAACCGCGACCAGGTGAACGCTTGAGCAATATAATGACTAACGATCTCTCTTCGTCTCATATTTCAAGGAACGTAGTCCAGGGGAATATAAGGCTCTCCTTTCCCAGGCATGCAGAAAACAATATAATATCAGGTGTATGATCAAACAAGACACGTACAACGTCAGTCAACGTCCCCTCTGGGCTCGGGGCATGCTCTGATTTTGCTTTTGCAAACAGGATCGAAAGAGCGTCAAGTATGATATCACGAAGATTAGTCCATTGGAGGATCGAAAGAGCGTCAAGTATGATATCACGAAGATTAGTCCATTGGATTATCATGAAGAGGTTAAACACCTGCGTGATCTCTTGATGCAGCCACAGATGAAATTAAAGTGAACATATTCTCGTATACCATATCCTGCTGTTTTCTTCTTTTTCGACGCAAAGCAACATGTACCATTAGCTATCGAGAATGTATGTTTTGGAGCCTATCTACAACAAGGTCTTACTATACAATGATCAGTCGTATCGAGCCGGACAGCAACACTGAATTTGAGCTATCGAAATAATTCACATCCGTGCCTGAGTCAAGAAATCCACTCACCCACTTCAAGTAACCCACACAACCACGCCCGAACGCAAAAGAAGCAACAGCGCTCTGTTACCAAATGATGCATGAAGACTGCACCACGATACGAAAATCAGACCAGTACAACTGTGTGAGTAGCGACCAACCAATAATATAATAAACCTCGCCGAAAAAATGAGGGGGGTATCTGTCCACGACAACGTAACAAAACACAACGCCGAAGAGGGGTAAATAGTAATAGCCAAGAACGAAGAGCGAGTGGGAAGCACTGAATAAGGAGGTAGTTGGATGAGGGCTGCGAGAATGAGATGGGAGAGACGCCAAGAAACGAAACATGAACGAATGAGTGAGAGGTGAACGGTCGACGTGCGAATGATCTGTACAAGGTATGCATAGGGATATAGGAGAACTAGAGATACAAGGGAAAGAGATACATTCATAAGCACGCGAGATTCAAAAACAGAGAAGAAATGGCAACGCGTTGGCGTGCATGCTAGTTTGGGAGACTCACAGAGGGTTACGTTCCTGATCACTTCTGAAGAGGGACAAGTAGAGAACGGGTGATGGGTGGACAGATGGGAGTCGAGAATTCAGAAATGACGTCGGGCAGTGCTGTCAGGTTCGTAGCCCACGCTACGGCTTCTCGTACCGCTCTTGCGGGCGATAGGAATTGGGGTAACACTGGGTTCCCTAAGGAATGCACCACCTTTCGCAGATGTCTCGCCAAGTCTGAACGACAGCTGGTCTTCCTTCACTCGTGCTCGGGATCTGCGAGGCCAGGCGGTGGGCGCTGGAGGCGTACTCTCAGCTCTCTTGCTACCTTGCGTGCCCATCCGCCTTTGTATCGCCCGCAGCTTCTCTGTTGCAGATGAAGGCATACCACTTATGTGCGTCGTCACCTCTGCGATGGTATTCAGTCCTAATGCAGATGTCCAACACACAGTGTTATCCAAAATATCTGGCGTATCGCCGAGATTGGAATCGCGACCAAGGTCAGATCGTGCTGTAGAAGCTCCTACTGAAGGTGCAAAACGTGATGTTAGCTGAGCATCTGTCTTCTTCGTGCTTCGACCTCGTTCGACAAAGGACCTTGGAGACAACAGTGCCGAGCTACCTATATCCAATGATGCGGGTGAAGAAAATAGTGTCGGGTCGCTCAGTACGGGGGCACCAAACTCTCCAAACTCTGTCGCAAGTGGTAGACGTGGGGGATGTCTGGACACGCTTCGACTTGTACTTCTCGTCGACAGCGAGCTAGAAGTTGAAGCGGAAGCACGAGAAAGAGATCTGCGTGAGCGACGGGGAGAGCTAGGATCGAGGGCGGAATCGTCATCGCGACATGCGCGAGAGCGCGAGCGTGATTTTGAACGCCTCGAAGTGGATGGGTGGTTGGGGTAATCTACGAACTCGAATTCATCCACATGTGATACAGGAGATGAGTCCTCAACCCTTCCCCAACCAATGTCCCAAGCTATCTCATCTACCATCGCGACCGTCCACCGGTCGTTGATGTCCTTCTCAAGACAACCCCTCAGCACACGATCAGCACCACGACCAATATTACATGGCATTTCATATACACCTATAGAGCAAATAATGATACATGAGTGAGGGGAAAGCCAAAGCGCCTGGACTCACCATGAAGAATTTTCATCGTTAACCTAGGCTCGAAAGGGTCAGAAAAGGGAAGGCGACCGGTGAGCAACGCGTAGAGCAAACATCCTAAAGCCCACATGTCTTGAGAGGGATTAGGTCCGTGATGTTTCCCTGCCTGTGGAGAGAGTAACTCTGGCGCAGCGTATGGTAGCGATCCCGGTTGGAATGCATGGACTGGATGAACAGGTGCAGGGGCATGATCGCCGACTGGAGTCGAAATTCGATGCCGTCGAGGGGCATGACGTAAGATGGAGAGATGGGAAGGCAATGAAGGTTTGACTTGTCGTCCCCACGTATGACTCATTGTGGAACGATGTCGGTGGACTGCAGGGTTATCCTGTACCTCTAAACACTCGTCCTCGTCCACCTCACCGATCTTGCGAGCTAGACCAAAGTCGCTAATTCGACATACACCCATTTCATCGACAAGCACGTTTTCAAGTTTTATGTCCCTGTGGACAAATCCAGCGACCTCGTGGAGGTATCGTACGCCTCGAACGACCTGGCGAAACATCATGCCAGCGTCGTCATGAGGTAAAGCAGGAGATCCGTCCCGTTTGAGAATATCGAAAAGAGAACCGGCGGGACAGAGAAGTGTGACAAAGAAGTCGGCATAAGGGGTATGCTCGACGGAAAAAAGAGGAAGGATATGTTCGTGGCTGAGTGATGACCAGATTTCCTTTTCGTGGTTGAGACGTTTCTTAGCCATCAAAGGAGCACTCCGTTTTTCGATATCTGATCGTCGCACGACTTTGATTGCAACGACACCGCCTGATGGTGAGGATGCGCGTCTGATGACGGAGAAGCCACCACGCCCTACAATCGGACCAAGTATGTACCCTGCCACAGACTCGCCCTCATCGTCAGGTAACCGCGTGGGCTGTATAGGAGGGCTGAAAGCAGCCAGAAACATTGCCGCGGGAGAGATGGGGTGATCATCCGGCTGCGAAAATTGATGAGGAATAGAACTTGTTGAGCTCCAAAGTTCGTCACGGAACATCTGCGATGCTTCTTGATCAAGATCCGGACGAGGAGGACTAGCGACAAGTCTTTCATGGTGATCGCCCGAGGGCTGTGAGTGTCCGAAGAAATTTTGCCAAGGATTCAGGAGGTCCTCCACAGGAGAAGAGGGCTGGATGGCTGGCTCTACAGACTGATGAGGCGCGAGCAACATTGGCGTATCGGAGAAACGGAAAAAGAAGGAGAAGGAGAAGGGTACTTATGGGGGTGGAGGGCGAGTCTGATTGATTTTTTGTGAGATGGAAGAGCAGAAGAAGGTGTGCGGGGAAAGGAGGAAAGAAGGACACAATCAAGTAGTCATCCAATTTAACGTGGGAATATTTTCCCTCACGGAAAAACGGGACACAATGAGCATCCGAGGTCCGACGTATGTCGTAATTGGGAGCTTTAGTCCTCCCAGTGCCAAGGGGGAGACGGCCAATAACTTGGACACTCGCACAGCAAAACTTGACAAAACCGCGTTCCATGCCTGTACTGACACAACACAAATGGCAGCGAACTCACTTCAGCATTGACAGGGAAATGTGGGGCACCGACCACAGCCTCGTAGTAGGATCATGGGTCATGGCGAGGAAGCGAACTTGGCAATGCGCAGTGCGCAACGACCCACCGCCACCCTGACACCACGGAAGAGAACACGACTCATATAACGGAATAGACGTTGGCACACCTGACATTGATGTCACTCTTCATTCCCTGCTTGCCTGGATGCGAGTACGCTACCAATACGAGTAGCACCTCGCAATGACGTCTTGTGTCCATCTCCATCACCGTTCGAAGGAGCGCAGTGTACTGGCAACGCGGAAAGAAGGAAATCATCATAGAGGTTGGTAAAACAATGCCGAACCGGTGCAAACCTTGCAGTCCTCAAGCGATTCCGGATCTACGTGTCAGCAACGTGTACAGTATTTCGCTCAGTACGCAACGTTATTGACTGTGCGCATGATTGTGCACTCATGAATTTACTGGTCCGGACGTTGAAACCCGAATAACTCCTCCTAATCTATCCAGGTAACTTACTCTCGATATTTGAAACGATGCTAGGTGTGGTTTATCAGTTCTCTCACCCCGTCATCTTCTACTCCGCATGGGTGACCAGTCATACACCTTGACTCCACTGATCACAGTCAGTGTATCATATATCATATAACGTTTCATATCCATCAGAAACGTGATAGAATCACGACAGCGCGCAGCCACCTGCCCTCCCCGGATCACAAAATACTTGTTTGAGACTAGGGTCGAACATGACGCACCATCTCCCTCTCACTACTAGTCCGTTCAACTCTAATTGTCGTCATAACCCCTGTTTTTGGTCCGGATACTAAACGAACTCATGATGTGTCACGATCAAGGTCGGTGTTTAGACTCTCTATAGAAGTTAAATGGTGGAACCGCAATTATGCGATTTAGGTGAGTACGCACGGAAGATCCTCCATTGACTTCACCGTGTCTATTAGTTCCTTCATACGCAGAGGGCCAGAGCCATGGTATCACGGCGGTAGCGAACAGTCGTCCTCCTACCACAGGGGTTACCGACAACCTATGTCAAGTCGGTTCCAAACCATCATGTTGACCTTGGGTTCACCCGCAAAATTCCAGGCTTGATGATTTACCCCTTCTATCAACATTAGCGCTCAGCGCTCATGCCCCAGGTTCTCGGGTTCACTGACTCGAGAGGGGCACAATTTGGCAATTGAGACGCACAAGCTCCGACTCCGACACTGGGCCCTTCTTGCATTACAGTCCGCAGGCTCTCGGTCTACTCTCGGAGCAAATCCAATACACATAGTGTCACCTAGTTGCACGCGGTAGATCCCATCTCGCACCCCACCTAGGGCTCTAACACACTCCACTTCTCTCGCAATCGAATTCCCCTCATTCAGAGAAATTTACGCTAGATCAATA
>JBBPTH010000183.1:0-23077 GCA_038094055.1 Chalciporus sphaerocephalus | reverse complement strand
CTTGAACCTCGTAAACAAGAGGCTCGATGCAGATGGCCTTGATTTCAGAGATCCTGAAGATATTCCACTTGTTATAACATGGGAGATGGACAACAGGGTTGAAGGAGGAAGAGGATAGAGAGAAGGGAGGCAATGGTGCAGATGGTTCATTGCCAATGGGTGAGTCCTCAGGCAACTCTTGAATGGAGGCAAATGAGGTAGATGTGTCGATACGTTCCACCAGTCGAGGACGTTTGGGGGTATGTCCATCACCATTCGCATAAGAGTTTATAATGTTGTCAAGGTTATGAACTGTTTGTATGGATGGCTCCACTCCCATGCGGTATGCAAGAGAAAGAGTTCTCTGCACTTGAGGAAAGGCTGGTGGGCTGTAAGAGAAGGAGCCCGTTGTATGGGTGAGATGACAAGAGTTGTGAGTGGGGGGAGAGGATGAGGATAAGGTGGGAGATATGATGATGGGATTGGCCCAGGAGAAGCTGGAGGACGATTCATCTTTGATGTTGTTGAGGTTGTTGCGCCATTGGTTCCACTTCTGTTGACCATTGGACGAACGTTTGCCTTCACGATGTTTACTCTTCTTCTTGTTGGCCTTGCCAGTATTGTCAGAGGCAGTAGGCTGGGAGGAGGAAGAGCCCCCACTCTGTTGCTGTTTAAGAGTGGGGTTGGTGGAGTCCTTCTTGTGCTTGAGGTTCACGTTCGCCTGTTGGGATGAATGGGGGGTCCAACCTTTACTGTTGTTGTTGCTGTTGTTGCTGGTCTGACTGGGCTTATGCTGAGTAATGTATTGCTGCCAGGCAGTGACTACCTGCATTTTGATGTTGGCAAGACTGCCAACACCTGTAGGGGTGGGGGTGGCTTCAGTGGCAGCAGCCCTGCCAGCCATAGAGGCCTGGTTGACCAACTGAACAACGAAATTGGCATACTTAGGTAGTTTGGAAAGCACCAGCATGAGCTGGAGCTTGGCAGAGACCTCATGGTCCATGGACTTGAGCTGAGCAAACAAGTTGTTCAGCTTTGTGAAGGTCAAGGCAGGATGGTTGTTCTTGGGGAAACGGAGGTGCAATATCTCTGTGAACATGGCATATATGGAGGAGATGGTGGGCATTTCATATTATTTCTTGAGGGCACCCCAAAGGTCACTTGCTTGAGTCTCAGCAATGAAGTGCTGAGCAATCTGAGACTCAAGGCAGAGTCTGATGTATCCCAGGGCAATGTCATCCTTGTTGTCCCAGGCATCTCTCTTGGTGGTGTTACCATCGTCTCCAATGGCAGGATGGATCCTGTGCATGATGCACCAGACACCAGTGGCACGGAGATAGGACTCCATGTCCATGGCCCAATATTTGTAGTTGGTGCCATTGAGTTTCTCAATGTTCTTGTACTCAGAGGCGGCGGACATGGTTGAAGATCTGAGTTTGAGTGTTAGCATGACCTTAACTAAGTGTATACAGGAGAAAAGGGAGTGGCAGAGCCACATCTGCCAGAGCACTTCAAACCTCAATTATCCGGGGTGGCATAGTCTCTCCCTGGATTTGAGACTCGAGTTGGTCATATCCCATGAGTGTCACCACATCAGTGAGATATCTAGGCAATAAATTGTGCAAGACAACCATTCACTATTTGTCTGAGCATTACTGCATCAAGACATGGCTACTCTGATTTGGTTGAGCATATTCACATCAAACTGTAGGCAGGACAATAAAGTAGAAGGAATGCATAAGGCATTCCACCCATCAGGGCTCATAACCTGTTAAACCAGATTCCTGGAAGCATTCTCTATTCCCGAAATGCCCGAATTCTAAACTGCACCCTATGGTGTCTTTGCCTAAACAGCAAAAGCACAACGGTGATAAGGATGAACATCCTATCAGCGATGATGAGGAATTTCCTATTCCCCTCACTTAAGATCAAAATAAAAACCATCCTGCTTCATCTGTATCAGAAACACCCAAAACACTGGTGCATACACCTTCTATCTCTCGCAACTCTAGCCTAGAGCCTGAACCTGCGAATGAACCTATACCTGAACTGGTTACATCACCAAGGCATATACCTATCCAAAATGCTGCACCTGCATTACCACCTAAAAGTGAATGGACAGGACGCATTGAACGTCCACAATGCAAACGTCACATTTCCAACCATCCTGGTAATATGTATGGTGAATGACAGCATCCGACAAAGACTGTCAAGGATATTGAATGCCTTTCCAAATGGAAAGAATTAACTGGCCAACAGCACTCTTCATCTAGGGATGAGCCAAATATTCCCGGTGGTTTACTGCCATCTCCTACTCCTGAACCTGAGAATTCTGAGTAGAAATTGAATGGTTAACCAGGGAAGTGTTGAATGTACTCATAGTTTATAATACATGAGACAGTAGTTTACCTTATCAGTGTACACTACTTAGTTTACACTCAGCTCGTCTGAGTTATAACAGCTCTTTTACTGCTACCACATCTGTGAATGCTAAGTCTCAAAGCTAAGTAAGTAAACAGCTTCCTCTGTGTAGCTAAATGCTAGGGTAGTGGGGGCTCCTGCCCTCCTACCTCCTGTTGCATGTTATTCTTTCAACAGGTTATGAGCCCTGCCAGCGGTGTAAAAACCCTGGCAGTAAACCTACCCACTGCTAAGATGACGACGCGACTGGCTAACGCCTCGCTCTGAATCAAAGCAAATACCTGGACCATGATGCCACTACGTCGCTCTTAGTCCATGGTAATAAAATCTCATGTTTGGATTTGCCATAAGCAATCCTTACTGCGATTTGAATAGACCCTTATGGGGTCGCCATGTCGGTACAGTTCAACAGGCTCTGACCACGAAACATCTAGCTTTTTCTCATTATTCTTTGAATTACAAAGCTAACGTGTCTGCCTATAGAACCAAACCCTCAAACTCCAAACCTACCTTCTTACACAATCTCAATGTCTACTTCCAAGGATGTTATCTCTGCTTTCGGCTCCATCCCAACCCTCGACGGAACCAACTACCAACGCTGGTCTGCTAAGATCAAGACTTATCTACAGGCAAACCAGTGCTTCTATGTTACAAAGAAGTCTGACGATACAGATGATGACAATTGGGAAAAGAACACAGAAAAAGCCATCGGTATAATGAAGATGAAGATGACCGATGCCCTCCAGCACCGCTGGAGAGATGTTGATAATGCCAAGCTGTTATAGGACAGCATTGAGGCCGAATATGTGAAGGCATCCCTCGCTATGGTCCACGCCATCTACAATAAGCTGCACGATATTTCCTTCCCTGCCAATAACTATCCCGGTCCCACCTTCTCTGCTATTCAGGACAAATTCGCCCGCCTTGCAGATTACCAGTTCCCTATTGTGGAACGTACTCAGATCCTCCTCCTCCTCTCCAAAGTTTATAAAATACTGTACATGACCTCGTTCACTCAGTTTATCAATACTAGATCAGGGGAATGTATGAAGCTGGGCAAGAAAATGCGCCAGGTCACCACAACAGCCGCAGATGGCACAGTTACCATCACAGCTCAGCCCTATGAGGAACCCGGAGAACTCGCGATTAGCATCGCTGAGATAGAGGAGAACGTTACCCTCTCATGGCAATATTATGTTATGACATGCAAGGCTGGGATGTCGGGAGGAAATGGACAACAAGTATCGAACAATTGCATGTCAGCTGTGAAGAACAAGGGAAGGGACCCAAATTTTTCCCAATAGCAGCAGCAACAACAACAGCAACAACCTCCGTCGCAGGACGATAACAGTGCGAAGGAGAAGAAGAGAGGAGGATGCTCTACCGAAGGAAAGGCAAAGCAGAACAAATGCAACAAGCAGCGAAAAGAGGCTCACGTGCATATCGCACAGGAAAAGTCCTTTGCTTTTACCTCGTGGCAGCCCCCTGTCACGATCGCTCCTGCCTCCACCTCCTTCTCAATGCCCATCGAAGATCCTCGACGACTCGCTCACACCCCCGGCATCCAATACTTCAGTCCACCCACCTTCAAGCACATACAGAAGGCAATAAACCTCGCTCGCCGGATTGGGTGCACGCCCACACCACAAATGCTGCACCGCCTCGACAAGGTGGCAAACCGGGTCGAGCAATTCGATCCAATACCCAAGGTCTATGAGCGACCTGCCAAGCACCCTCACCTAATGGAGCACATAGATTGCTCAATGCCCACTGCCAGCATTGTGGAGTTGCCAGAGAAGGAAGTTACAGTTGCATCTCTACCGCCGTCACCTGCCCCTTCATCATCAATGTCATCCGCCGCTGTCTTCGCTCCCGTGATCAACATTCCATATCACCATCGCAACAACACCTTTGGTGTTGAAATTGATTATATTCCCTCCACCCCAGATGAAGATTCTATCTCTCTGGGTGAACACGACATAGATGAGTACATATCTCATTTCTATGACCCGACAATTAGTGACGACGAAGAGCTGAATAAGCTCGAAAATTGTTACTTTAATTTTTACCAGGACGATATCGAGATGGACACTGAGTACGTCTCTAGTTCCTCACATCTGATCACTAACTCACGACTTCCTTATTCACAGAAGTATGTAGAGTATATTCTTTCATGTGCATTAGATAGTGACTGGAATGAAAAAATATCTATGTCCAAAATCGAATCCAAAATGTGTGAAACATGTTTGAACTCTAAGACTGAGTATCCAGATGATATCTGGATTCTAGATTCCAGTGCATCATCGCACTTTACATTCGACATGTCCGATTTCTCTGAGTATAAGGCATACAACAAGCCTCGCCCTGTGCAAACAGCAGCTGGTCCTACCTATGCTCTAGGAGAAGGTACCGTCGTCATCGAGTATAAAAATATTCGTAATGAAAGCTCGATTGTATGACTCTCGCCGACAATATACATGTCTAACTCAGGTATAAAGCTAGTATCGTTAGGCACCATATTAAAGGACAAGAACATGTATGTCAAGTCCCATGGAATATACTTTGACATATGTCATCATCAGAAGAGATCTCCAATCCTTCAATTCCATACGCATCCCGGATCTACTATGTACATGATGCGTGCAGATATTATTCATCCCACACGCAATCAGATTGCCTTGCTTTATGTGACGGATTACAATCTGATACATCGATGCCTCAGACACGCTTCAAAAGAAGTTATAAAACATGCTCAGAAACACCTGAAAGATTTCCCTGTAGTTAATACACCTGCGGAAGAACATGTTTGTCCTGGCTGCCAACTAGGCAAACAACCAAATAGGCCTTTTTCACCTACGGAAAGATGCACTTCTAAAGCGTTTGAACTGATTCATTTAGATCTTAAGTCGTACGAAGTAGAACCGTATTATAAGAAGAAATATATTATCATATTCTATGACAATTTTTCTTCAATGTCTTGGATTAAGCCTTTGCGAAACAAAAATGATGCGCTGGCTGCCACAAGACAATTCATTAAATATGTCCATACCCAATGGAACAGCCAAATCAAAGGCTAGATGTCCGATGCCGGAGGGGAGTACAAATCCCATGCTTTCAATGAGATGCTTCAAAATGAAGGTGTTGAATTTATAGCAGGCAACAGGAGGAGCAGGGGCAGAAGCCCCTGCTACCTGGGCTACGCAGAGGAAGTGTTTACTTACTTAGCTTGGTAGCTTAGCGTTCACAGGTGTGGTAGCAGTAAGAGAGCTATTCCAACTCAGACAAGCTGAGTGTAATCTAAGTAGTGTACACAGATATGGTAAACTACTGTCTCACGTATAGAGAACTATTAGTACGTTCAACACTCCCCCATGCTTAATATCGCTGGTATATGCGAGCATAAGAAGAATGTACATTTATAAAGTGCGCTGTCTAATCGGCGCTGTAGACATATAGACCTAAAAGCTCTCTGAACTTTTCGAACTTGATAAATCCTAAATTCTTAGTAAAGATATCTGCAGGATTATCTTGTCCTTCTATGTAGAAGAGCTCGATCTATTTGTCTTCAATCGCATCATGAATAGAATGATATCTAATGCGAATATGGCGATTCTTTTTCTGATTTACAGGATTTTGTGCAGTAAATATAGCACTCTGATTATCACCGCAAAGAGGAATGGGTTTTAATTTGTATCCAAGTTCCATCATCATTTGCTTTACGCCAATGATTTGATCTGTACAATTGGACAGTGAAATGTATTCTGCTTCAGTAGAAGACTTCGCTGTTACCTTCTGAAGGTGCGAGTTCCACATGAAAGCAGCATTCGCTAGCTTCAGGAAATATCCTGTCTGCGAGTGTGAAGTCTCTGGATCAGCTCCCCAATCTGAGTCGGAAAAGCCGATGAGACCACCATCTTTGCTACCATCGTATACTAAATTGTATTTATGAGTACCTTTAAGGTATCTCACGATATAGTAGGCTTTGTCTAGGTGCTCTTTGGACGGATTCGCAGATTGTCTTGCAAGTTGTGTAACTGTATACGCGATGTCCAGACGAGTGCCTAGCATTATGTATAGTAGGGATCCATTAACGACCTGAAAACGCGTCCGTAATTCAGTGACTACAGGTTCTGTGTTCCTGTTTGGATAATATCCCTGTGGTAGTGGTGTACGCGCGGGCTTAGCATTTGTCATGCCACATCGCTCAATTATCTTGTCAAGATAATCACATTGATCTAAAGAGATCAAGCGTTTGGATCTATCACGGTGAATCCTCATTCGAAGAAACTCGTTGGTTTCACCAAGATCACGACAATCCCATTTTTTCATAAATTTAGCCTTGAGTTGATTGACCTCAAGCTTATTGGGACCACAAAAGAATGCGTCGTCTACATATACTATGGCATAGACTTTGCCATGCTTGAAGACGTATACGCCGGCATCGGAATGAATTTTCTCGAAGCCTAAGTCCTTCATCGACGCCTTGAGCTCACGCCACCAAGTAATACCGGCCTGTTTAAGGCCATACAAGGCGCATTGGAGTCGGAGGACCTTGCCAGCCATTTCAGGTCCGGCAAACCCTTCTGGGATTTCCATATAGATCTCCTCATCTAAATGACCATATAGATATGCAGATCGCACATCAAGGCCTGATATGTACCAGTCTTCGAGAGCGGCGAGTGCAAGCATCTGTCGCACAGTCTCAAATCAAATGACTGGAGAGAAGATCTCATCATAGTCAATTCCTTCTCTTTGTTCGAAACCTCTGGTGACCAATCTGGCATGTTTACGACCGTCGGTTTTTACATCGAACACCCATCTACACCGTAGTACTTTACGATTTTTGGGTCTATAGACTACTTGGTAAACTTTGCATTCCTTAAGCATTTTCAGTTCTTGCATACATGCTTCACGCCAAAGCTTCTGTTCGTCAGAAGGAAGTTGCAGAAGGTCTTTATAAGACCATTCGCGGTAATTAGGTGCTACTTCATCGCTGTTAAACGCGCGAGCACATAAGTAAAGAGTCAAACCTACTCTCCCTTCCCTTGTTAACCGTTCAATTTCTGATTCGGAGTCCTCAGGTTCAGGAGCAGGTGATGGCGGTAAACCACCAGGAATATTTGGCTCATCCCTAGATGAAAAGGGCTGTTGGCCAGTTAGTTCTTTCCATTTGGAAAAACGTTCTATTTCCTTGACAGTCTTAGTTGGGTGCTGTCATTCACCGTACACATTTCCAGGGTGGTTTGGCACGCGTCGTTCGCGTTGAGGACGTTCAATCCGTCCAGTCCTTTTGCTCTTAGGTGGTAATGCAGGTGGTGTTACCGGGTCAGGTATAGGTTCATTCGCTGGCTCAGGCTCTGGAGTAGAGTCACAAGAGATAGTTGGTGTATCCACCGTTGTCTCAGATTTATCAGACTCAGGTGATACTGGGTGGTCTTTATTTGAAGCGAGGGGAACTGGGAATTTCTCATCGTCGCTTATGGGATGTTCATCCCTATCACCATTGTGTGTTTGCTGTTTAGGCAGTGACACAACAGGGTGTGGTCTGGAGTTCGGGCATTTCGGGAATAAATTCTCGTTGAACACTGCTTGGGTGGATGTAAAGATTGAATTGTTCTTTCGCAAAAATAACATATTTGAATCGTTGGTGGGAGATACACCAAGATATATCATTAATTGCGATTTCGGTTGAAGTTTTCCATCACGTATTTCTTCGGGAATGTGCACATAGGCACCACATCCGAATACTCTAACGTGTTCTAGAGATGGTTTATGGCCAGTTATGACCTCATGCGGTGTTTTCCAATTTAGTCTCCTGTTAGGGAGACGGTTATGGAGGTATTTAGCATGTTGTACCGCGAATTCCCAAAATGAAGGGGGTAAGCAAGCATGAAGACGCATCGCTTGAGCTTTGTCCATTAGGGTCCTTATATGCCTTTCGGCTCTGCCATTTTGCTGGTGAGCATAAGGAGCAGATTGATATATCTCAATGCCTTCATTTCGAAGCATCTCATCAAAAGCATGAGACTTATACTCTCCCCCGGCATCGGACATCCAGCCTTTGATTTGACTGTTCCATTGTGTATGGACATATTTTATAAAATGTCTTGTAGCCGTCAATGCTTCATTTTTATTTCGCAAAGGCTTGATCCAAGACATTGAAGAATAATCATCGTAGAATATAATGATATACTTCTTCTTATAATATGATTCCACCTTGTATGACTTAAGATCTGAATGAATCAGTTCAAACGCTTTAGAAGCGCGTCTTTCCGTTGGTGGAAAAGGCCTATTGGGTTGTTTGCCTAGTTGGCAGCCAGGACAAACATGTTCTTCCACAGGTACATTAACCGCAGGGAAATCTTTTAAATGTTTTTGGGCGTGCTTTATCACTTTTTTAGAAGCGTGTCCAAGTCTTCTATGTATCAGGTCATAATCCGTCGCATATAGTGAGGCAATCTGATTGCGCTTAGGATGAATAATATCGGCGCGCATCATATACATGGTCGATCCAGGGTATGTATGGAATTGAAGGATAGGATTTCTCTTCTGACGATGACAGATGTCAAAGTATATTCCATGCGATTTTACATACATGTTCTTGTCCTTTAAGATGGTACCCAACGAGATTAACTTCACGCCTGAATTAGGCATGTAAATCGTTGGTGACAGTCGTACTATCGAGCTTTCTTTGCGAATATTTTTATACTCAATAACAACAGTACCTTCTCCTAGAGCATAGGTAGGACCAGCTGCAGTTCGCACTGGGCGAGGCTTGTCGTATTCCGTATACTTGGAGAAATCGGACAGATCGAAAGTAAAGTGCGACGAGGCACCTGAATCAAGAATCCAGATATCATCTGGATATTCTGTACTGGACTTCAGACATATATCATACATTTTAGATTTTATTTCAGACAACGATAACTTATCATTCCAATCGCTATCTAATGCACAAGAAAGTATATACTCTACATACTCCTGTGAATAAGGAATTTGTGAGTAAGTGGTTAGATGCGAGGAACGATCAACGTACTCGTTGTCCATGTCCACGTCGTCATGGTTAAAATTGAAGAAGCAATTTTCGAGCTTGTTCAGCTCTTCATCATTGCTTATAGTCGGATCGTAAAATCGAGAGATATACTCATCGATGTCATGTTCTCCTAGAGAGACTGAGTCTTCTTCTGTGGAGGGAGGAATGTAATCAATCTCAACACCAAAGATGTTAAGGCGGCGGTGACGTGGCAGATTAACCACGGGAGCAGATGCGGTGGAAGATGTTGAGGAGGAAGGAACGGGAGACGGCGGCGGCGACACAACGACTTCTTCTTCTTCGTCTAGCAATTCCTCTATACTCACGACTGGTGTTGAAACATCAATGCGCTCCATAAGGTGGAGGCGCTTGTTGGAACGTTCATACACTTCAGGTGTAGGGTCAAACTGTTCGACCCTATTCGCTACCTTGTCGAGTCGGCGGAGGGTTTGAGGAGTGGGCGTACACCCAATCCGATGAGCGAGGTTAATGGCCTTCTGAGTATGTTTGAAGGCGGGGGGTCCGAAGTTTTGCACACCTGGTGTGTGCGCGAGTCGTCAGGGATCTTCAACGGGAGAGGAGAATGAGGTAGAAGTGGGGGCAATGGTAACGGGCGGCGTCCAAGAGGTGAACACGAATGACTCATCTTGCGCAAGATGCACATGAGCCTCTTTTCGCTGCTTGTTCCTCTTATTTTGTTTGGCCTTTCCCTCGGCCGACTGACCTCCTCGCTTCTTCTCCTTATTTCCGTTGTCGTACTGCGACGCAGGAGGTTGTTGCTGACGCTGTTGTTGTTGAGTGAAATTGGGGTCCTTCCCCTTATTCTTGACTGCCGATACTCGGTTATTGATAACTGACTGACTATTCCCTTGAGACGTGCTGGCCTTGCAAGTGGTGACGTGGTGTTGCCACAAGAGAGTAACGTTCTCTTCTATCTTGGCGACGCTGATTCCAAGCTCCCCAGGCTCCTCGTATGGTACTGCGGCAATGGTGACGGTACCGTCTGCGGCAGTGGTAGTTACTTGACGAACGTGTTTGACAAGCTTCATGTACTCGCCAGACTTGGCGTTGATAAACTGTGTGAAAGAGGTCATATACGGGATTTTATAGACCTTGGAGAGTAGCAGAAGAATCTGCGTTTATTCAGAGATAGGAAATTGGTAGTCCGCAAGATGCGCGAACTTGTCGCGGATTGCGGAGAACGTGGGGCCAGGGTGATTGTTCGTGGGGAATGTAATATCGTATAGCTCGCTGTACACAGCGTGGACGGTAGCGAGGGAGACCTTCGCATATTCCGCCTCCACGCTGTCCCAGAGGAGCTTAGCGTTGTCGATGTCCCTCCATCTGTGCTGGAGGGCGTCAGTCATCTTCATCTTCATAATTCCGATTGCCTTCTTGGTACTCTTTTCCCAGTCATCGTCGGCTGGGTCATCTGACTTCTTTGTAACGTAGAAGCATTGGTTGGCCTGCAGATAGGTCTTGATCTTTGCCGACCAGCGCTGGTAATTGGTCCCATCAAGAGTGGGGACAGAACCGAAGGCTGAAGTAACATCTTTAGAGGTAGACATTTTTGATTCGATTGAGGGTTGGTTAGATCTGTAGGCAGACGTGTTAGTTTTGTAATTCAAAAGAATTATACTGAGGGAAAAACTAAGTATTTCGCAGTCAGAGCCTTTCAGATCATACTGACATAGCGACCCCATAAGGGTCTTATGTCAATCGCTGTTAGGTTTGCATATAGCAAAACCTTACACGAGATCTTGTTAACCATGGATTAAGAGCGACATGGTCGCATCATGATCCAAGTCTTTGCTTTTGATTCGGAGCGAGACATTAGTCAATCATGTCGTCATCTTAAGCTAATAATTGGTTTACTGCCAGGGTTTTTTTACTGCTGGCAGGGCTCATAACCTGTTGAATTTATAGCAGGCAACAGGAGGAGCAGGGACAGAAGCCCCTGCTACCTGGGCTACGCAGAGGAAGTGTTTACTTACTTAGCTTGGTAGCTTAGCGTTCACAGGTGTGGTAGCAGTAAGAGAGCTATTCCAACTCAGACAAGCTGAGTGTAATCTAAGTAGTGTACACAGATATGGCAAACTACTGTCTCACGTATAGAGAACTATTAGTACGTTCAACAGAAGGCATTGAGATATTTCAATCTGCCCCCTATGCATACCAGCAAAACGGCAGAGCTGAAAGGCACATACAGACACTAATGGACAAAGCCCAAGCGATGCGTCTTCATGCTTGCTTATCCCCATCGTTTTGGGAATTTGCAGTGCAACATGCAAAGTACCTCCACAATCGTCTCCCTAACAGAAGATTAAATTGGAAAACACCGCATGAGGTCATTACTGGCCATAAACCATCTCTAGAATACGTCAGAGTATTCGGATGTGGTGCCTATGTGCACATTCCCGAAGAAATTTATGGCGGAAAATTACAACCTAAGTCATAACTTATGGTATATCTTGGTGTATCCCCCACCAATGACGCCAATATGTTATTCCTGCAACAAAACAATTCGATTTTCACCTACACCCACGCAGTGTTCGATGAGAACCTATTCCCAAAATGTTCCAACTCCAGACCACACCCTACGGTGTCTTTGCCTAAACAGCAAATGCACAATGGTGATAAGGACGAACATCCTATCAGCGATGATGACGAATTTTCTATTTTCCTCACTTCAAATAAAGACCATCCTATATCACCTGAATTAGAGACATCTGAAACAATGGTGCATACACCATCCACCTCTCGTGACTCTAGCCCAGAGCCTGAGCCAGCGATTGAACCTATACCTGAGCTGGTTACACCATCCAGGCATATACCTATACAGAGCGCTCCACCTGCACTACCACCTAAGAGTGAAAGGACAGGATGCATTGAGCGTCCACAATGCGAATGTCGCGTCCCTAACCGTCCCAGTAATGTGTATGGTAAACGACAGCATCCCACTAAGACTGTCAAAGAAATAGAACGCCTTTCCAAATGGAAAGAATTGACTGGCCAACAGCCCTCTTTGTCTAGGGATGAGCCAAATATTCCTGGTGGTTTACTGCCATCACCTACTCCTGAACCTGAGGATTCCGAATCAGAGATTGAATGGTTAACCAGGGAAGAGGGAGTAGGCTTGACTCTATACTTATGTGCTCGTGCATTTAACAGCGATGAAGTAGCACCTAACTATCGTGAATGGTCTTATAAAGACCTTCTGCAACTTTCTTCTGACGAACAGAAGCTTTGGCGTGAAGCATGTATGCAAGAACTGAAAATGCTTAAAGAACGCAAAGTTTACCAAGTAGTCGATAGACCCAGAAACCATAAAGTACTTCGGTGTAGATGGGTGTTCGATGTAGAAACTAATGGTCGTAAACATGCCAGATTGGTCACCAGAGGTTTCGAACAAAGAGAAGAAATTGATTATGATGAGATCTTCTCTCCAGTCATTTAATTTGAGACTGTGCATCAGATGCTTGCACTCGCCACTCTTGAAGACTGGTATATATCAGGCCTTGATGTGCGATCTGCATATCTCTATGGGCACTTAGAAGAAGAAATCTATATGGAAATCCCTGAAGGGTTTGCTGGACCTGAAATGGCTGGCAAAGTTCTCCGACTCCAACATACCTTGTATGGCCTTAAACAGGCAGGAATTACTTGGTGGCATGAGCTCAAGGCATCGATGAAGGACTTAGGCTTTGAGAAGATACATTCCGATGCCGGTGTATATGTCTTCAGACATGGCAAAGTCTATGCCATCATATATGTTGACAATGCATTCTTTTGCGGTCCTAAAAGGCTTGAGGTTGATCAACTCAAAGCCAAATTCATGAAAAAATGGGATTGTCGTGATCTTGGTGAAACCAACGAGTTTCTTTGAATGAGGATTCACCATGATAGATCCAAATGCTTGATCTCTTTAGATCAATGCGATTACCTTGACAAGGTAATTGAGTGATATGGCATGACAAATGCAAAGCCTGTGCACACCCCTTTACCACAGGGATATTATCCAAATAGGAATACTGAACCTGTAGACTCTGAATTACGGATGCATTTTCAGATCATCATTGGATCCCTGTTATACATCATGCTAGGCACTTGACTGGACATCACATACGCAGTTACTCAACTTGCAAGACAATCTGCGAATCCGTCCAAAGACCACCTGGATAAAGCCTACTATATTGTGAGATACCTAAAAGGTACTCGAAAATATGCTTTAGTATATGATGATAGCAAAGATGGAGGACTCATCGGCTTTTCTGACTCTGATTGGGGAGCTGATCCAGAGACTTCACACTTGCAGACAGGATATTTCCTGAAGCTTGCAAACACTGCGTTCATGTGGAACTCACACCTTCAGAAGGTTACAGCAAAGTCTTCTACTGAAGCAGAATATATTTCACTGTCCAACTGTACAGATCAAATCATTGGCATAAAGCAAATGATGATGGAACTTGGATATAAATTAAAACCCGTTCCTCTTTGCGGTGATAATCAGGGTGCAATTTTTACTGCACAAAATCCTGTAAATCAGAAAAAGAATCGTCACATTCACATTAGATATCATTCTATCTGTGATGCCATTGAAGACAAACAGATCGAGCTCTTCTACATAGAAGGACAAGATAATCCTGCAGATATCTTTACGAAGAATCTAGGGTTTATCAAGTTTGAAAAATTCAGAGAGCTTCTAGGTCTATATGTCTACAGCGCTGATTAGACAGCACGCTATATAAATGTACATTCCTTTTATGCTCGCATATACTAGCGATATTAAGCATGGGGGAGTGTTGAACGTACTCATAGTTTATAATACGTGAGACAGTAGTTTACCTTATCAGTGTACACTACTTAGTTTACACTCAGCTCGTCTGAGTTATAACAGCTCTTTTACTGCTACCACATCTGTGAACGCTAAGCCTCAAAGCTAAGTAAGTAAACAGCTTCCTCTGTGTAGCTAAATGCTAGGGTAGCGGGGGCTCCTGCCCTCCTACCTCCTGTTGCATGTTATTCTTTCAACAGACACTAGGGCAAACCCAGAGTGAGAATTATATATGCTCCTCTCACACGAAATGCCCCACATCCCATCGCTGGTAGCTGGAGGCGATGTCACTGGAGGCATGATGTGAACGCGAGATTTCGTTGACGTGAGAGGGTTGCCAATGAAATCGCCATTGACTCCATATCAACATTGCCGACTTGTCCTTGGTAATGCCGGATGTTCGCTCACTACGTTTAGATCAACCAAGGAAATGGTTCAAGCTGCTCTCGATGGCGTCTCAGGTACCCTGCTTTTGACACATGTTTTTCTACAGCTCATTGGCACGCATACGACATCACTAACATCCTTCATGGTGATATCAGTGTCAGAAACATCATCATGACGGAGGATGGCCATGGATTGCTGATTGACTGGGAATTGGCAGAGTCTCTCCCCGACTGCAAACCAAGTTGGCACTATCGGACGGTAAGCAGATTTTCGATCCTTTTGTGTTTCGTGGGCTGAGGTTCGGGAATGGTTGGTATATGGGGGACATGGCAATTCATGTCTGCAGCTTTACTACCGGACCGCAATAAACAGCACACACTCGCTGACGACCTTGAATCTTTCATTCACGTCATTGGATGGCTCGTTCTACGTTTCGTTCGCTCACACGAACAGTATTTTCTGAGCAACGTGCTGCCGACATGCGGAAGTTCGATGGAGTGGATTACATTGAAATGAAAAGTGATGCTCTCGGCCTCAGCACATTTCCTTCTCGGACCTTCAAATTCCAACAAGCAACCCCTCTCTCCGACCTTCTGAAGCTACTGTCAGAGCCATTTCGATCATTATATACTCCCCACCCTCCAACTCTCGAGCAACGAAAGAAGCTGGACAATCCCACTAATCTTGACCTGGCAGAGTTTCGTCGGCTGATGTTCATAATTCTTCGTTACGATGAGCACATGAAAATTCTCGAAACTTCTACATGGTTTATCGGGAAAATGAAGGCCGCTGTGGATACGTGTCGTTGGCCGGAAGATGACGGGGCTGATAAAGATGTCTATAAAGCTTAAAAAGGTCACTCGGAGGTGCAGCAGGCACGTAGGACGTTGCAGACGACACAGAAACAGAATGTTAGTTCGGAGCGAGCAGCCAGTCCGGCCGTTGTAGTGAGACTTATACATCACTCACTTCAAGTTCACTATGACAACCTCAAGTGCTTTAGTGTCACGATATATATCCCTGTATTGTTTTTAGCTGCCCCATGTATGTACATGGTACTCGTGTGGTAACTGGATAATCATCGCCTGTATCGTGAAAACTATCGCTCTGTTCTCATACAAAATTCTTTTCTAGTATTGAATCGTGCCTTTGAATACTAATGGTATTGGGCGGGATATAGAATTGAGACTGAACTTGACAATATCACTTCCGAAATATCTGCGAGCATAGTGTTCAGGTGTGGCATTTGAACGTTGAAGATTGGGAGATGCACTTGAAGCTGAATGACGCTAGATACGACGGTACGTCAGAGCATACAAAGCGTAACAGCGTGCTGTATGCGACTACTGAAGCACAGGAGACTCAACAAATCAAACGGTCTGGTCCATTAGAAGAGGATACAGTACCGTGCACATCCATTCGTGTCTAGCAGTGATCTTGTGTCATGTGATCAAAAACACGTGTTAGCCACCAACGCGTGACGCGACTTGTTGTGGATCTCTCACTCGTCCACCTCCACAGCACCACTCCGAACAAAGGATACACACTCAGGTGAGTTGAACAATGCTCGGCATCTCTAGAATCTGACAATTCATGTGGACGTCGTGGATGATATCATATATAGACGGTCAGATCTGCCTGTGAGTGCCCATTCTTACTACCATTTGTATCAGACCAGACATGTGCTTACATCGTTCTACAGAGTCGTCTCCTGCATCTCAATCCGCGGGAAACCCCAAATTCAAATCGACACCGGTCGTTAAAAAGCAGCAGGGCTACGTGCCCTTCGCCTCCCAAATTCCTGACAACTCGGACACTAGGGCTGCATTGGCGTCAGAGATGAATGACCACTGGGTGGGACCAATGCCCGTTGCCGAATTTTTCGATGAATTCCTTCCATCGGCTACCGAGGAGTGTCCATCACTGCCCAGCGATCCTTTCTCCCAGATGTTCGCCCAGTCATCGGAAAGCAATGTATATAATCCATTTATTCGCGCCATCGAGGATTGGATACCTGGCTTCGTGGCTGTCAACACCAGCAACAAAGGCGAGAATCTGAAGACCGATGTCTCGATCTACCGTGCAGGCGACAACGTACCATCTCGCACTGATTTCTCGCAGATGGAGATGTGGATAGAATTCAAGAATAGCACGAACGGATTGCCCTTTAAAGACCCCAGAGAGTCATCCGATGCCAGTGGCGAGTCCGACGCAGAAGCCTCCTTCGACTTCGTTCCAGCAACGTCGCAAGGCGCGGACACTCGCGGACAGCTTACAAGCTATGCTGTTGCCATGCATAGTCACCAATTTCGTCATTCCTCATTTTCGGTGTTCGTCGCGGACAATCACGCTCGCTTACTTCGCTGGGACCATGCTGGCACTGTCGTCACTGAAGCGTTTAATTTCCGTGAACATCCTGAAATCATGGCATCCTTCTTTTGGAGGTTCTCCCATCTTTCCGAAGCGATGCGAGGGTACGATATGTCCGTTCGACCAGCCACTCTCTCCGAAGACATGGACAAGCGGGTGAGACAGGAGCTCGGTCTCAAAGACAAGAAAGCCACGCTGTTCGAATATGACCTGCCTGGAATGATGGAGAAAGGTCATGGATATGGGCCTTTCCCACCGATGCCCTATCGCTCCCTTGCCAGTCGCTCGACTCGCAATCTGCCCGTGTATTTCATCCCGACAGAACCAGCGCTGTCTGAAGATCCACGAAGTGACGCAGGTAGAGGAGATACTGGCGCTCGGGATGCAGCAGAGGATCCATGGAGAGAGGAACGAGTTATATATCTGAAGGACACACGGCGGTTCCTGTCGGACGACCCGGACATTGAAGTGAGTCCGGAACACGAAATATACGCCCATCTACACAAGCACAAGACACCCAACATTCCGTCGCTGGTCGTTGGAGGCGATGTACCTGGAGGCATGACACGAACACAAGAATTCCTCGGCGCTAAATGGATGTGGAAGAAATTGCAGTTGACTGCGTATCAACATTACCGACTTGTTCTTGGTGACGTCGGACATGCTCTGACGATGTTTAGATCCACCAGGGATATGGTTCAAGCTGTTCTCGATGCAATGATTGCTCATTGGCATGCATATGATGTTGCTAGGGTCCTTCATCGTGACATCAGCGCCGGAAACATCATCATGACCGAGGATGGCCGTGGGCTGCTGATTGACTGGGAACTGGCAAAGTTGCTCACCGAACGTAAACAACGTCGGAACTATCGGACGGTAAGCAGATTTTCGATCGTTTTATGATTCATGGGCTGAGGTTTGGGAATGGGTGGTAATTAGGGGACATGGCAATTCATGTCTGCGGCTTTACTACTGGACTGCAACAAACAGCACACACTCGCCGACGATATTGAATCTTTCATTCATGTCATTGGATGGCTCGTTCTACGGTTCGTTCGCTCACACGAACAGTATTCTTCCGAGGAGCGCGCTGCCGACATGCGGAAGTTCGACGGAGTGGATTACATACGCGATGGCAAAACTTACGGAGGTCTGATGAAAAGTAATGCTTTTGGCGCTGCTGCATATCCTTCTCGGACCTTCAAATTCCAACAAGCAACCCCTGTCTATGACCTTCTGCAGCTACTGTCAGAGCCATTTCAATCATTATATACTCCCAACCCTCCAACTCTCGAGCAGCGACAGAAGTTGTACAACCCCGAGGACATGGACAGTCAACAATTATTATTTTTGACCTCCGACATTTGTCGTTATGATCAACGCATGGCAAGTCTCCAGTCTGCAACCTGGTTCATCGACAAAATGCAGACTGCTTTGGATAAGAGTGGTTGGCCGGAGGATGACGGTGCTGACAAAGATGTCTACAAACACCCCACATGGCACATGACGGGGGTCCAGCAGGCACAGAGGGCGTCGCTGCTGCAAAAGACACAGGATCAAATGAGTTCGTCGAGAGCCTCGTCAGGGAGCCAGGGTTCGAAGCGCCGTGCAGCCAGCCCGACTCCAGAACCCAGTGCTAAACGTCGTGGTGCGGCCAACGCACCACTCACATCGCGCTCACTCTCACAGGTTCAGGCTGAAGTGCCTTAGAGTCGCAATATATGTATACGTTTATATCCTTCGCGGATACCTTCCATATGTATATGATACCCCGCAGTAGATAGATTACCGATTATTTATTACAAACGACTTTTCGCGTGTTTTGTGGAAATAGCCGCTGTGTTTTCATAAATTCTTTTCCGTACAATGATCTAGATTCGGATACTACTCTATGCAGATAAGCAGGTCTTCTTACCACTTGCCATTTGCCAGCGTAGAGCTGCAACACGAACGGCTGGTATTTTATATGAACCTGCTTAAGTGACAAACATGAGAGGTAATCCAACGTCCGATCGATCGAGTCCAATGAGTCCATTAGCCCGAACAACTGTCGCGGACGACGCTCAAGCCGCACAAATTTGAGCGCGTGTCACTTCGCGCCATAAGCTTACACTGGACGTACATGCCCAATCCTAGGACTGACTCCAATTCTTCATCGCTTCCAGTTCTTCAAGTGGCATCCCGAGCTGGACCTTATTTGATCTCGCAGGACTTGCATGAGCCCACTAGCAGAAGTTGGGGATTATCGTCCGAAGAGGTCCTTGAGAACGCGTGTGGGCTCGGATCGATCCTCTGAAAATCGATACATTGTTGCATCAACACTGGATGCATAGATACACATGGCCATAGCACTGGCTGGTTAGAAGGTGAGCACAGGGCGGCAAGCATGTCAGAATTTCGTGTATCTCAAGCACCGCACCTTGCTTTAATCCTGTGTTCCAGCACAAGTGACAGGTATCTGAATCTGAATCCTTTGACGATGTTCTGATACGTCCATCGGATATTCATCGGTTTCCTCGAGCTGTGAACTGCGTCGTGATTTGTCGCGGATAGTAAGGATTTCCAACATATAGCTATGTCCGGCAATTGTCACGTCAGCATCTACACAGTAGTTAGTCTTGCGAATTTTAGGCACCGTGAGGAGAATCTGGTGGCGTTCAAGTACGTCGGTGACCTTGGAAACCGGATCTGCTTCGTCGTCATACAACATGACTGGTTCGAGATCCTCCGCAAGACGACTGTCCACGAATTGACCAAAGATTGGGTGGAGGAGTGTCGTCGGGGTAGTTTCTTCCTCACCTTAGTACTCAGAAGTACCAGGTTTCGGAACGCGAGTTAGCCATAATGCAATGCCCGATGAGCACTTGACTCACCTTCAGGAAGCCGTTCAACGACAATACATAGAAAATGGAACATCGCTGAAGACGTCCCTCAATTGATAATCACCGATGTACTAAGCACCTCATCGAAAATACTATCTACGGTCAAGATTTTATACAGATGCAAAAAATTGCTGTCTACGCCTGCGAAATGCACCACTGATGAGCTCATAACCTGTAGAAAGGGGATGGTGTGAAAGGGCATGCTTTCTACAGCAGCTAGCAATGGGTAGCAGAGCTAGAGTAGGAGCTACTCACTCTTGATGGAAGCTTGAGGAGGATGATAAGAGGCTTATTGAATTAGCTTAGTTGAGGAGTTCTGTCATTCATTCTTCTATTTCAGCTATAGTATCTACTTTGAATAATAATGTTGAGCTAACTTGGGGTTCTTCTTTTCATTGACAAACCTTATGGATCTAGGTTCAATTAATCCCAGATTGATCTAAGATATTTACACAAGAAACCTCAAGTGCTCTGAATCAAAGTAGGTATCTGAATTCTTCCCACATTCAATCCTCCCTACATCTATGTCTATGTCCATGTTCAATCTATCCATATCTCTTACACCAGCTTGGCAGACCCTTTGGTGCAGATCAATTGCAGTGCTACTACAGAGACTGAGGGAAATCCTGTGGTTCATCCTCCCACATCATCTATTGGCAGCTGGGCACTCTTTATATCACCTTCACTACCAGAAGTAGAGTCCTAGTCTTCTTCTTGCCCTACTACTCTAACCTCTAACAACTTTGAAAGTCAAGCCCATTGCTCCTTCTCTACCTCAATATCCCAAGTCTCTATCTCCTCCTTACAACAATACAAGCCCAAGACCCATCTTATATAGTAGCTGGCATCTTCATCCTGAGCAATAACCTCAAATCAGCCAAGTTCCACTTATACTATTCTAATAGATTTTATGCCTAGCCAGCATGGATGAGCTGAACTACAGATAGGATCACTATAGTGCAGATGAGCATCCTGGTCCACACCTCTTCATATAGAATGAGTACTATTACTCCCCTTAAAACTTTGACTACACTGGTCATTACATCTACTCCATTCATATTCTCCACTCAAAAATTGAATGTCTTGGTATTTATGTAGCTCTACTATTCTCTATTCCTTCTGCTCCCAGAAATCAAATTCTTGCTGAATTTTACACATATGTTGAGAAATTACTCTGTGCTATCTTTGAGTTCACCAGGTATCCTGTCCTGGACATATCTACTGGAACACTATTGATATCCTACTCTATTATTATGAATTGGAAATATTCTGCAAGTCAGATATTTCTCCTATCTACAAAAATTTCCACTTTCTAGACTTTCTTATCCCTAACTTCATCCTTAACAGAGGTTAGGCTGCTCCTTTTTGTTATGACCTCTATGATGAGAATGCAATGCAGGATCACAATAGAGTTTATTATTTAATAGAACAGAGTAGCATAACTACTTGGGAATCTGACATCCTCACTCAGTGTTAATTTAATTATATCTTTGACTGAATAATGCAACAGTGTTCCACACATAAAATTCCTATCATTATATTTATTGGAACTTACTAACTATCTTTCTAGACTATAGAAGGCAGATCAAAGCCCTTATCTATTATCTCAACAAGATCTGTACTACCAACAATGATCTCACTCAAACCATCAAATTATATAAACAAGACTATATTTTTCTCTCCAATTGTGTCATCTACTTACAAGTATATCTTGATGATAGAAGAAATATGGTCCTCTGTCTTAGAAGACACTCTGTCTTTGCTAGACAGAAAGATCTCTCTGTGACCAGAACTTCAGGTCCTATATGACCTAGATAGCAGGCAGATGTCAGATTCAACCCTACTAGGCATATAGCCCACTTCTCAGTATATGATAGAAGCATATCTGAAGGAAAGTGAGAAGAGAGCATCAGGAGAGGAATGATTTAGAGACAATTGACTATATCTTAATATATATTTGATCTCATTAATCTCTTTGCCTTCACTTCAATGTGCTAAATGACTACCTTTGTTACCAGCTCCAAGTTTAAACTTGAATCTCACATTAATTGATGTATTTCTATTCTCAAAGGAGCTTTCAACTATTACTACTGGGCTCTCATCATCTCTGACATTCTCAAAGGGCAAACATTTTGACCTATTGTAGATAGAGCAAGTCTTTATAATGCTCAAATCACAGAATAAGGAACCTCTGGGTTCAGATTAGTGCTAAGATTATCACATTTATCTAAGTTAATATTATGGCTATTATACAACATCATATATAGTGGACCTATATTCCTGTAAATATTGGCATAGTCTAACATATCCATCCTTCTACAGTTAAGAAGCTCTGGGAAAAGTTAGGAGAACTATATGGAACTACTGGCATATCTAGAAGATTCTCTCTATTCTATAGCATAATATGTTACTACATTCATAGCAACAATCTCTACAAGAATATCAATTATTTAATTAGCCTCTTCAATGAAATAACTAAGGGAACATATACTTCATAACTCTTATTGACAATAAATTAGCTTTCACATAGCTAGTATTTCTGTGCCACAAATCAGATATTTCTGAACATCTACAAGATATGATCATCTAGGTGAAGACATAAATGGACTATAAGATGACCTCTCTACCTTCAGACTAAGGAAAAAAATATATGTCTACAGACTTCCAATCATTTCTCATATCTCAAGGAATCAAACATCTTACTTCTATACTATATACTCCTTAATAAAACAGCTAAGTAGAACAATTCACTTGTACTATTCTGGAGAAAGCTAAAGCTGCCTTCCTAAAGTATTCTGGCAAGAAGCTATCAAAATAGCATTACACATATATAATTATTAACTCATAAGATATCATGACTGGAAGACTTTTATTAAGATTTTCATTAAAGAGAAACCAGATATTTCTTACTTCAAAGTATTTGAATATCTTGCATAAGTTGCCATATCTGATAAACTACAAGCAAATAAACTTGCTGCTAAATCTAAACAAACGATATTTATTGGTTATCAAAGAGGTACCAAAGATTACTATTAAAATCAACTAGAGATAAACATTCCTGTTGAATACTAGCATAGGATAGAATCCCATGCTAGGCAGCACTTGGGAGTGCACACAAGGAAGCTTGTGTACTCACCTGGCAGATACTTAGGTCATTGTGGTAACAAGTTA
>JBBPTH010000182.1:0-23398 GCA_038094055.1 Chalciporus sphaerocephalus | reverse complement strand
GGTTGTGGTCGGAATTGAGCAGTCAGACCTCAGGGGTGCTGAAAATTCAATTCATCATGGCGCAAGTGATCCAGGAATGGACAGAAAACGTGTTGATTTGTTTTTTTCTGCATGACAGATAAGATGCGTAGCGAACACGGAGCGTGTTGCAGCCCTGAGGCTGTCCCACCAATTCAAGACAGACGTAAGTCCTTTGCACTCTCTATTTCTACCGACGAAACTAGCTCCAGAAGGCTAGAATCATTCCCGCATATAGGATGATGGAACCTTTTCCAGATATATCTGCGCATCCGCCCTAAACCCCTGAAGCGATGAATGGAAGGACGTGACGGCGACAGGAAACGCCGCGTTGTCAGTTCAGATTCCCGGTGTAATGGATCCAGTATCCGTAAGTTCTTTGGAGCATGATCAATGCCGATTCCATGTAAAAGGTTCAGGAAATCACGGATGCGTCTTATCTCCCAAAATGTTATTCCAGGCAGAAGTCGATCGTGACATAGTCGGGAAATAGACAGTTTCACACCAAGGTGCTCCTAGAATTCGTTACGATTACATTCACGAGCCACACAGGTGGAGTTGATTAGGATCTGTGGCGAGAACCACACGTAGAGCTCTCTCCATACAAATCGCAAACAAGTGTCCAATGATCATCTCCACAATAGTACAGGAATTCTGCACCGATATGGGCACATCTACGTAATTGCGCTTCAGCTTGAAGCTTGTAAGGCGTTCAATGTTTCATGACGTGCGACTAGCAGTACATGTCGAAATCCATCTGTTAAAAGATCAGAGGTAAGAAAGAGCGTCATGCATGTGGGTCGCTTCTAGGATAACCAAGGACGGCACCTGCCCATGCCAACTGCTGAACATAGATGAATTATGACGTGCTGCTGGACACCAGCAACAAGATAGGCACCCGATGTGATATTTTCCAGATTGCTTATAGTGACTTGTCCGTTCTCGTCACCGATACCAAGATACTTCTGATCCGATGAGAGTGCGATAGACCGCACAACGCCAGCGTGTTCCAAAGCTGTTCCTATCTGCGCACCTGTGACAACATCCCAAACTGAGACGGAACGACCAGTGAAACATGCAAGGAGTTTCTCGTTGGTGGACAGCACGATTGACCCATAAACATTTGTCGTAGTCCCAGGAATAGTCCATTCGCGAAGCAAAGCGCCTGTGTTGGCATCAATGTCCCGCAGGATGTTGGACGATAAGACGAAGATGCGCTGGGAATCACTGGCCCAGGAAACACAACTGCTTGGGAATGAATTGACCGACACCTTGAAATCATGAACGAGCTGGACGTCCGATTCCAGCATCTTGTAGATTCGCAACGAGTCGGACTGCCACGTCGCGGTAGCAATACGACTTCCATACCACGTAGTTGTCGTGCTCGACTGGTCCCACAAGCGGATCGGGTGAATTGATATTGAAGATGAACACTTTCTTGTCGCTTGAGCCGGTCGCAAATTTAGTTCCATCTGGCGACACGTCGACCGTGGTTACCCAAGTGCTGTGAGGGTTAACCGTGAGAAGGCTTTCATGGGTTTTCCTGTCCCATACGCCTGTTCTCTCGCCGCTGACGAGCCACTTGCCATCGTCTGACACGGCGACTGGTTGGACACTGGACATATTCCCGACCGAGCCAGTAGCGAGACGTGATTCCTCTCAGGGAGAAAACTTGATCGCGACGATACTTTGCTCGTGGTTGAGTGGTTCGACGAGTCCGTCACCCATCGAGTTGTTCCAGATGAATATATTGCGATCTGCGCCAGTTGCGAGTTTGGTGGAATCGAGAGAGACGTCTACTGCGTGAAATAGAGCTGTGGCTTCGCCATTCATCGAGTTTAATATGGGAGGCTGGAGAGTATTTTCTCTCTTTCAGACCATGTACCCACAGTTCCCGCCGCCGACGATCAACTCGCGGTCACACGAAGCAGCAAGGGCCATGGTTCTGGCAGAGCCCGCTTTCAACCCATGTCTAACATAGGGTCCTTTATCGATTCTTCATTGTTGCATCATCTATTTCCAGCACTCAGAAGGTTCCTTTTGTACAAGGAAGCGAGCGAGTATACTGGGTTTCCCGTAAGGATCTCTATTTCAATTTCTTTCCTGCGTGAACGGCAGGAGGGACAATCTCACAGTCCACACTAACTCGTTACTCGACGCGAACACACATCATTCAGTAAACGGTCGGTATTGTGATCCTGAGGGTACTACAGCACGGTGCGACGGGTAAGTAAAATCTCTTTGGTGTGCTCTCTTATTTCATGGATTGACTCCATCGTTCATAGCATTATTTCATTGATCTGACAGATCTTTAGCGTCCCTGGTGGTTAACGGGCTTGTCCAGCCTCACCACTAGTCGCTCAATGCCCACTTGTCAACTACCTTAGAGGAACGACTGAAACGGATTGACACTCGGGCTCCAAGAGAGGATGCAATCTTTTCGTTATGAACTCGTGCACAGAAACGCGAACTTCATGAAGCTCAAACACCGACGTTTCAAGGGATAGAAAGGGAAAGAATCAGGTAGCAAGCCGCTCTCAGAGAAATGATAAATGTACTAATACACAGGTATCGAAATCGAAGTTTCGAAGAAACCAAGAACAACTTTTGTGTCAATAACGTTGAGACTATTCCTATAGACCTGGATCCCTCGGTTCTTCGTTTAGATCATAGAACAGCATACTTTTGAAGTTCATCGTCAGGGTACGATAGCGGACGGAATTTGAAAGTAGGGAATGGATCTGTTAAGGCATCGCCCTTCGGTGCACCACCCTCCTTCAGCAGCGATCTGCAGTTTGCACACGGCGGCTGCATCGCTGCTGACCTCCAAATCTCGTCTCCGTTGTAGTAGGTCTTGATCGTTTTCCCGTCAGCCCATTTTCCTAACTCAAAGGAAATTCCGGAGCTGCAAGGCGCCAGTGCCTGGTCCCTGTATCACAGAGCATTGTCAATGAGCGACTCGGTCAGATTCATGAATAGTTCCAAGCCACCTACTTCATGATGTAAAGGAATGGGTATGTTTCTGCGCAATTACCATACCTGGTGCCTGCTTTGCCATCCAGTGTCAACTTCGGGGATTCATCGAACGTCTTGTAACGCGACGGGACCAGCCCAAAATCCTTGAGGTAGCGCCAGCGTTCCTTTTTCGGAGACTTCCATTTTGTGGAAAAGAGCCCTCCAATGCTAGCCCCGAAAAAAGGATAGTAGATATCTCCTTTCTTGGTCCAAGTTACTTGAACCATAGTAGGGCACCGGCCTTTCTTTAATTCCAACGTATGGCCCCACTTGGCGTATAGGACGACTAGGGGGAGGAAATAATTCTTCCCTAAGCTCAGGCTGGATGAGTTGGCGGCAGCTGAGCCGGAAATGGAGGTAATGAGCGATAGAAAAATGCCCAACAAGTCGTGGAGGCCGAAGAATTTATGCTTTCTATCATTGGTAGCCCATGGAATCGGGTCGGTTGGATCCACCACTAAATCATCTAACGTGGCTTTCTGAGGTACACCGAGAACTTTACGACGGATTGACTGTTGAAAGTCTTTATCGGGTGGGAAATTATAATCTGATTTCGGGTGCTTATCATTGCATAGACTCTTGATTTCTTCCTCCAACGTCGTTAGGTTAACCCCTGATGGCAAATCTGTAACTCCGTAGTCTCTCGGATTTGCAGCCGCCCGTGCAAGGAAGTCAAGTATCTTATCTTTATCCCAACTGTAGACATCGCCAAACGTAGTGTTCTTGAATATACGATTCATGTGACTTGGTTCAAACTCATTAGCCATGACTCGAAGAAGAATTTAATAACAGAGAAGATAATGGCGGGTGTTGACTCGTTTGGCGTGCACTGCGAGGAGATGAGAGTTTATATATGTCTGGGTGATTGGAAGGACCATTTTGGGAGAGCGAATCTTCCTTCGGTAACAAAACAAAACGACACTCAGAATTGTTTTACTATGTAGTAATGGTGTTGACAGTGATTGTTCTGAGCAGGAACCTTGATCTGCTACATAGTGATGAGCCTGAGGCCACCTTGGAGCAGTGGCAAAGGTCTCATCAAGCTCTACTTCTCCATGTCTTGTGGTCCGTTCATTCTCCCCTAGTCCTCGGCCTAAAGGGCTTCCCTCTTCAAGTAAGTCCAGTGGCATTGTTCGGGATACACGGAACGTTGGGACTTTGGATTATCTAGACTGCTGTCAATGTGCATGAATTATGAAGTATGGCATTACCCAGCTATATGCGCTTGCAATCTGTTATGTGCTTCCGAAATCTTCGATCTGCATTTTGGTTCCACGGTGACGAGAGCATGAACTGATCTGAGCGTTGACAGGAAATATTATTGACTCCCACGCAACTATTCTCGACAACTTATGACCTCGTAATCCAAGTAACAAGCTTATTGTAGCATGCTACTCATGTTCAGGACCCTCGGTTCAATCTCTCCGAATCTATCAACGCAAGGAAGTCACCGTTTTAGCTCAAGGCTAACCCATCTAGGTATTTGAGACCCTGTGAACACGCTGTCGAAATTATTTCTGATTGTTCATGTTCGTCTCCCTGGTCCCAACCCCAGAATGTCGCATCAGTCCACCCCGGGTCCAACATTCCCGTTCGTACATACATCCGCCTTTACTCCAAGTGGCACGTCAGGCAGATGTGACATGCTTTGGTCACACATGAGAAGCCAAGGTCCTCTGCCAGTAGAGTACTAACAAGCACCAAAACATACATCTGGGATATATACTCGGGTATCAGAAGAGTAAAAAGATCTTTCTCAGTCAGCGAGTCCACATCTCCGTAACTCTGCTATGACATCTTTTTGTAACCAATTACCTCCCTGGGCCTCAGTCGGCCACTTCGATACACAAGGACACTACTCGAAGGAAGCCATCGTCGTCGTCGAACCGAAGTTGTGGCCAACAGGTTCCGTCAGTATCAGACCTCTCCTGTCGATTCCATCAGCTCATCATCTGCCTTGTCTTGCCAGACTATTTCCTACTCCTTCTTGGATGGAAGTGATCAATACAAAGATCTCCTCAAAGCTGCTTTCGCTGAATATACTCGCTACGCGAGTCTTGACTTCAGACATTATCGCGACGGGGATCCCTCGGCCAAGATTCGTATCACTTTCGCAAGTACGACTCAATCAGACTCTGTTACGTGCCCTATTGGGATAGATGCCCTGCGAATGCTCGGTGGTGTTCCAACTATAGATCTGGGCTCGATAGCCAATCATCCTCCTGAGCAGGGACTCCCCATTGCGCTCCATGCGGTCGGTCATGTGCTTGGATTGGTACATGAAGAAGGGGAACACCACTCGAACTTCCCTTTCTATGATAAACAGTCCATCATGCGGAACGTCTTTCCCTGTTTTCTTCACGAGTATTTTCACTGAACAACTGCCGTCTGTGTGAACAGGAATGACACACCGAATGTGGGACTGTCCGATTCCGACAAGGCATGGCTTTCGGTGAACTACCCTGGCAAGAGTGCCACGGACGATAAAATGACGTGGACTCTGGCGCGATCGCTGGGAGTCCTGAAATGCCCGTCGGATACGACGGTGTCTATCCTGATGGCATCGGACGCTTCGAGGAAGAGGGAGCTGTACGCAGACTTCATTAACACGAATTATGATCACCCACATGCTACGGAAATTGGTCGGAACCTCGAGTCAGGGGATCTCAAGTTCCCCGCCGTCAATTTCGCAGTATTCGGATCGGGCGGTTCCTCGGTTGGCCGGTCACTCGCTGCTCCATCGACGGAACCCCCGCTAGAACACACCGATCCCCAAGATATCGAACACGACGCCGCCATAACAGCTGTGATGCATCCGCAGTTCCGAGTAGCCGTTGCTAACATGATCAAGGCCAAGCTGAGAGCTAAAGGACAGTTGAAAGACAATAGCGATGAGGTGGAAATTCAGAACAACATATTCGCATTGCTCCCTCTGGGCTTGGACTTGTTGACGAAAGGGATTGGCGCCCTCACCGGCCTCGGTCAATCTGGGATCCCGCTTGACTATTCTCGGTCGGGTCCATCTAATCCGTCACTCGCTCAGTCTGGTATCCGAGATATCTTGTACAGACAATACCCCGGGATTGTGTCCAGTGGAATCTATCCCGTTGGCGCGTCACCTGGCTTGTCGCACGGAGAGCAACAGAGGATGTTTGGTCTTGTCAATACGATGTTGAAAAATCCAATGTTCGAGGAAGCAACTGGCAACCTCATCAAGACGAGACTTTACGATCTCCGGAAATCGCCCAACGATCCTATCGGGTCGCGTATCCCGAAATCACCTCGCAAAGCACCAAAGGGATGGTCTGATAGACGGGAAGACATGCGTTATGATTATTACTGGACGGGGGACGACAGCGTCAAAGGCAACCTCGCGACATCTTACGGCCTAAGAAGTGCTGAACCACTGCTCAGTCGTAATGGGGACGTACTCTTCATCTTCACTTCTGGAGGGAAATACTACGTTTGGAATGGGATAGAGGGATCGGTGTGCGAGATCCTGCAGCCGAGGGACCTGGGTGACATTTATGAGCGGATCGACAGGTATGATGGTTTCTTGGGACGTTTAGAGATGAAAGAACTCTAAGCCCAACGAGTCGGATGAGATTGAAGTGTGACTTTTCTGAAAATGGTTGTATTAGTGACGGAGAGGACAGAGTCACAGCTGAGTTGGCTTTTGTCTCATCGTACATATCTTCTGTATCATAATTTACCTTTTGGCGCAGCTAGTCCGATGTATCCTGACTTAAGGTCCACCTCACACAGCCCTCAAGGCCTCACCTCTTATCGTCGCACCCACTCACCACTCCCAGAACCACGAACTCGCTGTTCTCGAGCCTTGAAGCTTGAAGTTTCTCCCTGGGCCCCTAGTGCGCTTGAATGTCCCTTCGCTTCTGAGATTCCCAGCGAGACCACGGCGTCCGCACCTGCCCCTTAGCTCACACCTTGCCTAGCAGGATCCCGCTTCCGCTTGGGGTCGGAAAGCACTACGCGCTTCCACCCATTCTCAACCATTCTCACCCATTCTCAACCATCCTTACGCCCACATGTCCCGTCACTATCGTACCTGACGCATTGTCCATATATACGTATTATCAAGACAATCCTTCAAGTTGACTCCACCTTGCAGTAGCAACTGGGCGATTTCGTTTCCGATATCTTTCCTTGCACAAGGAGGAGTCGGCTTCGGAGGTGCACACGTCTAACCGACCAATTACCAAATAACACTCGGGACTGAAAGCTCTCTCTCTCGCGTAGACAGCAGAGGCACTCACAAAGAAACTACTCAAGACAGTAGATGAACTTACCTCGCCATATGAACGCGTACTCGAGGAGTCGGCGCAAGGGTCGTATATTAGATATGACAATTCGAGGGTCGTCTGGAATACGGGAAGTCGAGTTGCTGAGTCGTCAACGTAAGTTCTCGAATGGTCGGTCAGTATGGCTTCCTCCTTGTGGGTACAGAAAAAGTTGAGCTGGCTGAGAGCCCTCCTTTGTACTGTCGGGGAGCAAATTGTTGGGGTTCTTCCCAATTTCCAATAAGTCAGTCGTTCATCCAAGTTCGTCGGCTCAGCTAGTCTTCTTTGTTAGTCTCCGGAAGACCAAAAGAGGCGGATGAAGACGGTTTGCTCACCTACTACTTTGGTAGAGAAAATCAAAGATAGCGTACGTACGAACAATAGGTGAATAACATTCTCAGTTTTATCAGGCTTCCTTACAATGAATTTTCTGATTGATCGCACTAGATATTCTCGAAGGCTCTTTCGGCGCCAATCATCATCAAGTAATGGAAACCGAGGAAAGCGTTCTTGAGCCAAGGATCCTTGAGTAGCTCCGAGTCCGCGGCAGAAGGTCGATCCTCGGGGCTCCAGTATACCATCTTCCTTATAAAAGTGTGCAAATTTCGACCTCTCTTCGTCTGGTCACCGTGTACGCTTCGTGTCGGATTAAAGTGCTTGTTGTTCGAGAAGCGCACACCACCAGAACGACCCAGATGGAAGTACCTCCGGACGCACCGCTCGAGCCAAAGTACTTCCCCAGTTCTGTGCTTCTCTAGAAGAGGTCCTGCGGAAGATCGAGAAGCGATGGTTTGACCAAGCTGGAACTCAGACGAATGGCCTTCTTCCACGCAGATCCTCCCTGAGAAGAGTTCGCCGTCTATCTCGAAAACATCCCACGTCTACGTCATCGCGTCAGTGAAGACCGTAGGATTTCTCACTCTGACATACCGAGATTCCAAATGCCCACGCTGTATGTCCGGGAAATGGTTGAGTCGGGAAGTCCATTTTTCCAATCTCTAACTTCAACGTGTTTCATTCGCAAGACGTATATTGCATATTTCCCCGTCTAATTTCCTTTTTGATGTGCTGTTGAGCTCCTTTTGAAGCAAATCCTGGATGAATGAAGATTGCGATGCGATGGATTTTTTTTTTCTGATGTCTGTTCCTCAATGCGACAAATATTGTCAGTCCCTGTAAGCTCTGTCATAAAAATATAGCTCACCTGTCTGGATCACCTGATATCTCGTATGCAGATAGTCGACTGTACACCTCCAAGTTCACCTCAGAGGAGTCAGGAAGTCCCACCACGTCGGTAACGAGCATCTGGAGATGAAGGAAAGGGGCCCGTGTTAGCGACCTGAGACTGTAGAACCCTGAGTGAACCAACCGAGCGGCGGATTCAACGTACATATGCATCGCATTAGGGATATTGTGGACATCTAGTACCTTATGAAGTCAAAACCTTCCATCCATCCACGACAGAGACTGTCTCGCGTCACGACGCCAATGGGGACCAAGAGTGTGACATTTGACGGCCGAATTTTCGGAGTACATTTAAGCACTAGCGCTGAGTAGCTTTCATCCTACGATACCAGATAGTTTAAACCATGACTGGGCATTAAGCATCACGAACATTCAATATTGCTCTTCATACCTTCAATAGAGCATAATTGCTCACGTTTTGGGCTTGCCCTTGAGGGTGTTCTTCCACCCCGGTGTCTTCATCAACGCATTGATTTTGCGCCTCACATCGTTACAGTCGTCGCTAAACTAGATCATGTAACTCATGCCTGCCAGACGGGGGGTAACCAACACTCACTATATACATACCTCGTCCTTCGTGTATAAATCATCGTTATCGAAATCGACGTGGAACGAAAGAAAACAAGAACATGCCGTACCTCATCTTCACCTTCTAGTTTCACGTCCATCCAGCTGCTATACGCGCTTGATTTCTTGCTACTAGACGGCTCTCCCGAACCACCGACAGCACGCTTTTTCTTTTTTGAAAGTGGAGCGCCTGGGACGCGATCTGACGTGTCACCACCCTCGACATCATTGGATAAAGCATCGGACTTGTGCTTGTTCGCCATGAAGCAGTGGAAACAGTGACAAGGAGAAGAAAAGTGACAATCGGAGCTCCAAACTTGAAGAAAGGCCGGGAGATATACCTCGCGACCAGTTATGCGTGACGTCGCGCGTCTTCGGTTGCGACTCAAACCTCCATGTTGAATTTTCATGGTTCGCCACCTGTTGAGCAGCTGTATGTTCACGTAACAATTTTGGCGAGTTTTTTGGGCATTATTTGCGAGCTCTGACTGGCCCTTCAGAAATAAGCATGGTCATGACAGTGGTATCACAACTGAGATTGGATGAAAGGTGCGTGCTGGTTACGACCTGAAATTCACCAAGGGTGTCAAAGCAGTCAACTCATCGCCAATTTGAGAACAGTCAATTTGATACGACTTAGAAAGAGGACTCTGTTCGGGGGTTTGCAAAGCCAATGTCTTCAAATTTGCGGAAAGCTTCAAAGTAGTTCTTATTTTGCGAAGTCCGGCAACACCTTGACCTGCAGAGCAAGGCAAGTTGAAGTTGTTATCAACAAGTGACTAGAGTAGCGTTGCGCCTGACGGTCTCGGACTATTTTCCTTTGTTTCCTTCACACACAGAGGACTCCTAGACTCTCGACGAACAAAGACGAGATTCCACCAAATCTGTTGAAACTGTACTCATAAAGTGATTGGCTGACTTGATCCATTGCGTTGAAACCATTGGTGATTATAGATTTAACAATCACTTTTATCTCAACACATTAAATTCTATTCACGGGAGTCCTGGACTAACATCTTGATTCACCAATATGTATAGCTGTACGGAGGTACAATGGCACTGGCAAACCACGCCGCGACCATAAGAGTCGACCGAACCACCTTGCCCTCAGAGAAAGTGATAACTAGTAAGTAGTCGCTCTGGTTCTAGTATTGCTCCCGCTTTGACTATTGAGCCCCTTTGATTTGAAACAGCGCGTGTTGGCTATTCCACCCGCAACTGAGACCAGCACGCTGCGAGCCATTTTTATTTTACCCGGGGGTACTTTGACAATTGGGGGATCCAACTACGACACTCACATGCACAGGTCTCTCATTCCCACCTGGCGAAAGTTGCCTAGGAGGTGCACCGCCATGATGTCATGAATCATACTACTCGATCAGAACACAACGGACCTTTGAATAGTAAGAATACCGTTGGCCGCGTACCCCCAGGGCGATGGAAGATACCACAGTTGATTTGGAACGCAAGTAATATCACGTCGCCAGTGTCATCGTCGATAATAAGAACGGCGAGGTCTCCAGGTGGTTTCTGGCACTCGGTCCTACGTTCGCATGCGCAGCGTATCATTACACATATAGTGAACTGCGGCACACGTATCACATCACCTTCGCCTCACTTGCGTGGCTCAATTACCTCTAGGCTTCTTCGAATTCCTCGCGAGAACAACGAGGCCAGATCTTTCGGTATCCCCAATCCGAAGGTGCTCTTTTCCCTTTGTTTGGTTATAGCCTATAAGCGCTCGAGAGGTTAATTCGAACAACCTTGTTGCTTTAAACTACAGTTGATCGACCTCGGCGTCGATTTGGCTGGTACGTACGTATTCGTTCCATTGACGAAGATGAATATGAAACCTCGTAGCCATCCCTCGGCCGCCATCATCCCAACGTCGTGGAAGACACCATGCACACATGTATCGCTTTTACGCCTATATTGACCAAGGCTATGCTGTCTATATCACGAGAACCTGTCGCGGAACGAGGACTACCACTCAGGCAGCTGAATGCTTTCTGGTCTAGTCTCGAAGCGTCACCAGATGAATGAACCATGCTGTTCATTTTGTAAGATCCATTAGAAATCAAACCCTCCCCCGAAAAGGTGCGAGCATCAGCGCACCTAACAGCTGTCTTGGACGCTTGGTCTCATCTGATCAATGCAGTGTATCGAGGAAGGGGTCGCGTTTTGCTGAGAACCCGTCTGCGAGGAACAGTGTGTCAAGTCGATTACGCTGTGTGCTATATTCCCAGACGGTGGAATTACCGAGTCTCCCTGATGACATGTCCTCCTACTAGACTCCCATCGATAGGATTTTATGCGGGTCTCCTTGGCAATATCATATAGTCACGCCCTCAGGATTCAGGATCCAGCTGGGGATGCCAGTGGCATATCTACATAGCCCCGCCCTGCGATCAAACCTCCATTGGCAGGAAATGCAACGAACGGGCGCCCATACTAGTACAAACGTGCCTTTCTATCATTCATGATAGACATCTCCACAGGAAGGTAGATTGATCTTAAAAAAATACTAAAGACGCATACGCATCACATGCCACCTGTTAGATGCTTCGTCGCAGACGCGACAGAAACCCAGAACCACCGGTCGGATCTTATGTCTGATGGCGACCCTATCCTCTATAATCCACTGCAAGATCATTGATACAGACTTCTCACAAAAAAAAATTGAAATCGAGTCGATCTGGGCATGCTTCCCAGTCCCAGTGCCCGCTGTACCATGTGTACGTACTTCCATAGTACGAACAGAAATGAATTGGGGCCGTTCGGATGGGCCGCCGGGCACTGGTTTGGAGTGCTGGCCCTACGCCGGTTTGAAACGATGGGCCTCAGATCGGGAGCCAACGGTGGCGTCGTCTCCCTGGAGCTCGTAAATGTGGATCTTGGAGTGCGTATTTACCAACGGCTTAGCCAACGATGCCGATTTCAATGCTAGACCTTAATGTAAGCCCGAGGCTGGATCGAACCAGACTATACATATCAGACCCAACGTTCGATTCGATTTCCGTTCGTGAGTCTAGAAATGTAAAAGAACTGGAAGAAGAAGATCGATAATCAAATGCTGACGGTCAAAGCACTTGGACGCCTGACCAAAACCTGAATGGAAAATGAAAGTATCTCGTGCAGCACGTTCTCCGCTAATACTTACCGTGGTGCTGTTCTTTGTAGAACGTTCTGATCCGCTGTCCCAGAAGCCATGAAGAGCCCCCGAGGACCGTAGCATTCCTCCGTGCCAGGCACAATGGTTGTTTATTCTTCATTGACAAAGCTAAACCCAGCTCTATAGAGGTATCAACTATGCTACAATACGAGAAAGATAGCTATAGGAGACTAATGTTAGTGAAGGGAAGGAACGTGTATTATATACGGTCTAGGTATCATTCCCCCTGGGTATACCAAAATAAATGTGAGATGGTTCCAAGGAAATCATGTTGAAAGCCTATAATTACATCTGCCATACGCCCGAAAGTCGTCTGGGGTTGAATACGTAGGGACAGTGAGCTGTCACTACGCCACTGATACTGATTTTACGCCCTCACCCCGTGACTCCCCACTCCCTTTCTCGGTGAACCATTGGTGAAAGCAGGTCATGTGCGACATCTGCAGCACACGCCAAGCAGCATGAGTGATCGTCCCTTGCGCACCACCCACGTCTACGCAAAAAGCACCGCCATCTCCGTTGAGACAACCCCAAGTCCTACAGATGTCATCACCAGAAGTGGCAGCATGTTCCACAAAGCGAAATCCCTCTGCCTAACGTTCACCCCCTTCTGCCCCAAGATAGTTCTCCATAGCAGACCAGCGAGGGACGCCGAGAAAGTGAAGCTGACAGCTCCGATGTTCGATGCCACAGCAAGTGCGATGGCAGCCGCGCGGTCCGAAGGGTAGGGTAGATCAGCGGCACGTACGACTTGGGTAAGCAAAATGGTGGCCCCGATGTTAGTGCCTGCGAGATTGCATAGGATGACGCCGAGAACACCGATTAGCCAAATCGTAGGGTGCATTTCTTTGTGAGATGCTTTGACAAGCCATGAGGCGAAGGTGTTGACCCATCCTTGGTGGTTGAGTGCTTCGATGAGGATAAATTGGGAGAAGGCAAAGGGTACAAGCCCAAAAGGCAACCTCGGTAAGGCGGTCATGAAAGTCGGGAAACGTTCGTTAAGCCAGTCATGAAGAACCTGCCGCCGTAACTGAAGCCCGGAGGGTAGAAGAGACGAATTCGTGCTGGGAGGCATTAGAGGCGAAGATGGTTGGAATGGGAGCGCTAGAGGTTGTGTGTGCGGTGAGACGACAGGTTCCTCTTCGGGAGGGAAAAAAGATTGCGACTGCTCCAAGTCCTGAGAAGGCCTTCGAGGTGACTTTTCGCTGTCGTTGATTTCACCAGATATCGTCTTTTGACTGTCTGTGTCCTCACCAATAACCATTGCAATGCCTTTGGAGTACCGATAGTAGTCCCAGCAAAGGTCGAAAACAAATTTTCCAACCGCAAACGGCAAGCTGATCATCCAGACATCGACTCCGAAGAAACTCACCACCAGGCATATTATCAGCGTGGCTCCAAGCATGAAACTGCCGACCACGGCACCGAAGGGATCATGTAATGCCTTTCGGGGATCTAGATTTTCCTTTCGCTCGATTACACGATCCACGCGGTTGTGGTATTGGGCTGCGAGGGCGAGGAAACACACGAGGTTGCAGGCGAGGAACGGAAGGATTGTATATGCGGTAAATGCGGCATTGTTGACATTGAAACCTTCACATATGACCACATTGAGTTACGATAAGCCAATGAGGGTGAGAGTAATATGACAAGGGTGTGAAATACGTACATTGGTAGGGTTCCCCACGAATAGAACCATGCTGGCAGTGTTCGCAGCGGCAAATTCTGCCATGATCCATGGAACAGGCTTGATGCCGGTGACATTGGTGTAGTAGACGAGGAAAGCGGTCCCAGAGAGGATGACGGGGTCGTTTCCAAGCAAGATGGATAGAAGCGTGAGCATGATGTAGAAATAAAGATATAGTCTCCATCCGTCAGAGCCACCTTTGTTGCTGACCCAGTAGGCCGCAGCTTTGAGAATTCCGGTGATGTCGAGAGTTATCGCCATGTAGGCCAGGGAGAAGAAGAGGATCAAAATGTTGTACGGTTGCACACCTTCGGTTCCAACGATTCCGTTCCGAATGACGGCGGGATCGAGACACTGCGCAGCCCATAGTAAGGCGATGGCTAAGATGGGCGCGGTCGTCAAGTTTATCGGTATTTTGAACTTGAGGTGAGGGATGGGTATTGTGTATGGACGGATCACAAAAAAGATGGAGACGATGAAGACCACCAAGGTGGCAACAGCATATCCTGAGGTCATGACAAGGGTATTTACGCTCTACCAAAGAGCGTCGACAAGTAGAAATCTGAGTCTAGCGAAGAGCGTGTCACAAATGTGTCGTGGGCGGGGCGAGGTACAACGACAGAAGGTAAATACCAAGCCGCATTTAAAGGATAGCAACCCACCGAATACGAACGAACAACGAGCTCTTCACCAAAACCTGCAGGAAATCGAAAGACCAAGGACAATACCAGACGGAAAGCAACGACGCCGCAAAGGGTGAGACAATAAGTGGAGGGTTACAGCGGAATCCACTTGGGTTTTATTCTATACACGTGCAGTGCCGTCTGGTCTTTTTGGGATAAGACGCCTTGGATTTTTGGGCGAGAGAATGTTCGATTCAGAACAGTGCCAACTTCGGGTGAGATCCAGATTTATTCATTGGGTCGACAATTTATTTTCATTATGGAGTCAAAATATAATAATATTATGGTGGCTTACACTGTGACATCGAGAACGGAGGCTCAAGGTTTCAGTTTTGCCTCTCTTCGACGTACCGGTCTGATCCGCCATTCATACGAGTGCGGACGCTTTGGACCCACACTCCTATGAATAAGTAACTCTCAACACCACAACCTCGGCCGAAGACAGTCAGAGGCCAACGTATAACACAGCTAGCCAGTACAAAGCTAACCGGACAGTGCCCACCAGTGCGTCATCCGACGCAGGCAAGAGGCGTCGTACGTGGGGTTTCAAGCGGAATAGCCTTGGATCGTTACGCCTGAGATACATAACTTCATGAACGGGTAATTTCTTATCATGTCTCTCGTTGACGTGGAGATGCATCCAGAGGTACCCACCGATTACACCATTGTCAGGTAACGGAGTTGCGATATCCCTGTCTTGAATTTCCGCAAGGTGCAATAATATCTTGTGGGTCCAAAGATGTTTAGCTGTATAAACAGCCCAACCCACGTTCCTCTGCATGTTGAACACAGGCTGCGACCCGTTCGCCGTGGACAGTCCACTGTGATTTCCTCGAGTTATGTCAACCAACTTAACTCCGGGTCTCGTCATCGATCACCATCAAGCACACAATTAACGGGATCTTTGCTGTACATTTGTTCCCCAAAAGACAAGGTTTGTTATTTGGTACATACTCATCGGGATAATCCGTCAAGCTGCGCACAAGTATCTGGATCCTTGTCTCGTGCCCAGCAATCAACAGACAGCGTAGAATCCAAGCGACTCGTCTGTCTATGGCGGACATACCAGACAGCAACGATTCTATAGGGTTTATAACTGAAAAACCCTGTTTAATTGACCCATCCGCTCAAGACAGCCAAAGTGGCGCTGACACTGCATGCTCGTTGTTGCATCCACGTAGCTCCCGTTGAATACCTCCGGTATCTACTAACCTCCGTTTTGTTTTCCGTGCGATGTAGATTTCGGATCTATTACGCAGCATGCGGAAAGTGATTCCCAACCAATGACGATGTTTGCGAAGAGAACACTCAGTGCTCTATTGCTGAGCACTGAACCCGCAACCGGTGCGACCTGATGTTCCAAGCGTTAACCGAATCTGTAATGAATGTACAGGCAAGGAACATTTTCCCGACTTCGGCGACTCCTGTGAGCATGTTGATCTCCATTCCAGGTACATACTACATTAGCGGCGACACAGCAGATGTTCTGCAAATTGCACGCACCTTAGAAACATTGATCACGTTGTGGGGCGTGTCTGGGGCGTTAAGGAACACGGTAATTGTCTTCTGAACGTTTCCTTGCAAGTGTGGCGATAGATAGCGACAAGGATTACGCGGACACGCTCATAATGCCACTGATCCACTGGGAAAAAATCTTTACCGTCATCACTCGTACAGTACTTTGAGGACACGTTCAGCACCTCCACATTCACCTTGGTTCTCAGTCACGCGGTGATAGATCGAGTCGGTGTCTAGGAAAAGTCTTTCAGTGATCAGTATCTTGCGATTGGACAAATTGGAACCTCGAAACTTGACCAACTACCCTTCATCTAGTATTAGGTCATTCATGAGCAGCAGCTTGAAAACCGACCATGACTGGTGACACGCCAAGCATTATTACTGCATCGATATGTTCTGATGGTAGCTAGGCCGCAAGTGTTCCCACAAAGCATACACAAGACTCTCGAATGTTGACAGTTGAGACTGGGCACATTCGTGCGGTGGCCATTTCAGACAGTAGACAGTCGGCTTTCTGTGTTGTTCCAAATCTTTGACAAGGGATGTCAAAATGTTGTCCACGTCGAATCTGTCATTGTCGCTGTCATTTACGTCTGTCCGTAAATATTTGTCTTGGGCGCTAGTCTCTACCGGGGGTGAGGATTACCGAGCGGCACAGTCGTGGTAGACTCGTACTCAACGCATGTCCTCGTCCTAACCCTCTCGAGCATTTTCAGACCATGGAACCACATCTCTCAATCACGATGGATGGCGTCCTTCCGTCATCTACAGCCACGAATTCTCAAGATACCCCCGAAAAGGATGAATACCCCGAGAAAGAAAAGGACGTTCAGAGAAGCTGTATGCTACAGAAAGCGCCCACCCCGATGTGAGTCTCCACGGCCCGCAATAGGGCACTTTTATGTCCTGGCTGGTTTGCATTGGCCTTCTCACTCACTCGCCACAACGCGCGTGTACAGCTATCGCCACGCTGCGCCTTCGGGGCCATGGCCGTGGATGGATTTTGATGAAGATTTTCCGATAGTAGTGTTACCACCAGAAAAGACGCCTGAAGTTCATGAAGAATCAAAACACTCGTGGAAAGGATACCCCCGGAGCTCATTCCCGAATTGGACGGAGAGTCAGGTCACTCGATGCAGGATGTTGTCAGATTGTCCGGTTGGAGAGAGCCGTGTGTATAAAGTGGACGTGTTTCATAACGGCGAGTTCGATCAAGAGGGTACCCAGTTGGCGGTGATCAACGATGAGGAGAGCGAAAATGATTTTTGGGAGTTTCTCCGCCGTCCAAGGGATAAGAGAATCCGTGTACGAGCGGTCTTTGCGGAAAACATGACCAAGGAGGTTTTGCAGATGTTGGGTACGAAGTATAACGTAGAACCATTCTTCTTCTCTTCTTCGACGAACTGGATACCTTCGAGGTACCAAGAGGATGTAAAACTGGATCAGAAATGCGATCACATCACTGTGACCTTGCCATTCATTCGTGTCATTGATGAGATATCCGTGGGCCCCCCGTCGCAAGGATGGAGCCAACTTTCTTCGTCTCAACAATCTGACGGCGGCAAGCTCATTCAAGTTTTTCTTTTGGTGTTTTCTGATCCTCTTTTCAGAGGACTTGATCATTGATACCCAGGCACCACTTTATTTGAAATCTTGTACGTCTTATCCTACAACGCCGGTTCATACCATTTAATTTATTCCCTCCTTCCAGCGCGGAAATACCTCGTTCAGGACATTCTCGGCGTCCATATGATTCGGAATACAGAATCTAGCACTATCCTATCATACCACTCCAAGTTACGAACCGCCACAGCTCGACGACTCCATTCGCTAATCAAACGGACTGGGCGAAGTGTATACTGGTCTAAGATCTTCCAGGGATCAAAAGACCCGACCTGTCTTTTCTTGTGTTTCTTGTGGTATGCCATGTACGAGTGGGACGAAGTTTTCGAGTCATTGTATTCCCATATTAACGACCTGGAGAGGCCTCACGAGTGGCAAGGAACCAATGATTTTGCTCACATCTTATTATTGGAGCAGCAGGTGCTATCCAGCGAAAATATCCGAGAAACTCGCGAGTTGCACGTTTTGCAGGCACATCTGCTCTACTATCGCACTCTCCTTGAGGATTTCCGCAAATCTGTTCAGTTCGTGAAAGAGACCACGAATCCTGCGATGGACGACATTTCTGTGACGGACGAAGAGCGAGAGCAAGCAGCGGAAATCATGAAGCGAGAAACGGACTATCTTATTGCCGAAATCGAGCGATTAGAGAGTCAGAGGATGATGCAAAAAATGAGATTGGAGAACGTGATGAATCTGGCATTCGCGAGCGTCAATATCGATGATAGTAGATACATGAAGGAGTTGACGGTTGCGACTGTCCGGGACTCGGCTGCGATGAAACAGGTATATGAATTCGTTCCATCACTGTGCTATGCGTGGGCTGATGAATTTGATAGATTTCATATTTGACGATGGTTTTTTTACCTGCAAACTTTATGTCGGTGAGTTAATCAAGTCTTTCGGGTGTGGCTGACGACTTATACATATGGTCTATGCAGAACGTCTTCAGTATGAACATTGTCGAGATCAATCCCTCAGGAAACGAGACATTGGTTCATTACATCGAAGGTGTGATCGCCCTAACAGTCTTTGCGATTTGGACGGTCGTCGCGATGCAAGTCGAAAGCTCGTTTTTCCCCAAGGGCAGCCCAATGTGGAAGCGTGCCGGGTGGCCTATACTCTATCTTCACGAGATGTACTGTAAGAAATTCAAAAAGCTCGAGAAGGAGAATGATTCGTGATGTGCTTTTTTCATGGACCTGGACTTTGACTTGCTTTTGATGCATATTTCTGTATGTATTGTGTCGCGCTTTCTTAGGTAGATATGTCACTTTCAGTATTTAGATTTGGAGGGTTGATATACGGTGCATTTTGATCATTGCCAATCTATATCTCGTTTCATGAATGGCGAACGAGTAATGACCGTCATCAAGCGATATATATTGTAAACTTGAGGCGTTGAGTTTGAAAATGGTTTTGATTAGATCAGACTCGTACATGGTTGATTGCCCTCTTGTTGCATTGAACGCGTCGAACGTTGTCGAACCCGTACATCGGCACTTGCCTCCCACTGTTTCAAGATTCCCCAAGGATCGTGGTGCCGGAGGCCCGCGGTCCGCATCATGTGGTCTATCATGAGAATACCCCACATCTATTCCGGAAGTAACATTCGAAACAGTTAGGTCTAACTGATGCTTTAAATACCACTCATTTTCTGCCACGGTGGTGGCTGTCAGACTTCAGAAGCTATCTTAGCGGACGACAGGTAGGGACGCATTTCTTGACTCGTGTATCCAATTCAGACGTTCAACACCTCGTTGTGGGGCAAATTTGGGATAGACGCTCAAATCTCGAATTCAATCACATATATCCTGCAAGATAGTTTGACGTTCACGCAAATTATAAGGTGATTTTGGAACATGTCGGTGAACACGGTCGCACCTCCAGTGAGCAAATGGATTGGATGGCTCTTTAGGATCTACGGTTCTGGCGAGCCACCCGTATTGGGCACGGTCGACATTGAAGAGATCGAGAACAAGGCGCGGGAGGCTCTTAAAGATACGTGTTAGTATTTCCGCATTCCCGTCGTCTTTCTATCATATGGAAGGAATGAATATCCCAAATCCTGATTTGTGCTTCTATTGTTGTAGCTGCTTTCTCGTACGTCTTGAAGGGTGCGGGTACGTCGACGACGTATGCGGAGAACCGGAGAGCGTTGGACAGATGGAAACTTGTTCCGCGAGTGCTCAACAACGTCGGGGAACGCAACATCGAGACCACGATCTTTGGTGTCACGCACCCCGCACCAGTCTTTGTTGCACCAGTGGGTGCTCAAGGGTTGATGCACAACGACGGTGAACTCGGGACAGCACGTGCAGCCGGCAAAGTCGGTGTCCCGCTTATCGTCAGTTCTGCCGCCTCTCGATCCATGGAAGAAATCGCAGAAGCGCAAGGACCCAACGGTCATCGTTGGTATCAACTGTATTGGTACGTCACTCCTTTCACCCGCTTCACTTTCTTCATGATGAGTTTCAATCGTTAATGGCCCCATCAACAGGACTCGCTCCGTCGATCTCACAAAGTCCCTCCTGAAACGGGCCAAAGCCAACGGCTATACTGCGCTCGTCATCACCGTCGACACTATGCTCATCGGCTGGCGTCCCCACGATCACAGCATCCCATACAGTCCTGCTGGACACGGTTTCGGTGTCCAACAAGGCATCTCCGACCCCGTCTTCATGAGTCAATTCAATCTCGAGCCTCGCCACGAACGCCCATCGTTCCCCTTCGATCAGGCGGATATCAGACGACGCGCAGCAGAAGGTGATCCGGTGGCTCAACAGGCGATGTTTTTAGGGAGCAAATGGGTTGGGGAGATTGCGTCGGGGATTTTTAGGAGTTGGGAGGAGCTGGCGTTTATCAGGGAGAATTGGGATGGACAGATTGTTTTGAAGGGTATACTTGCGCCTGAGGTATGTGTCGGGGTAGGCGGGAGGCGGCGGGGGATGACCTGATGTGATGATTCCTTGCAGGACGCTGAGAAAGCCATCGATCTCGGTATCGAAGGGATCATCGTGTCCAATCACGGTTCGTTACCTCTCGGTCCTGTACGATAAGAGAATGGGAACACTCGTCTAACGTTCGCTACACAGGTGGTCGTCAAGTCGATGGTGCCATCGGTGCTCTCGACGCCCTCGATATGGTCATGCAATCTTCCAAAGTGCGTAAGGCCCAATCCGATGGCAAGCTCACCGTCCTTTTCGACTCGGGTATCCGCACTGGAAGTGATATTCTCAAAGCGCTTGCATTGGGTGCTCAAGCAGTCCTCAGTACGTCCCCCCTCGGATCTTGGTTGACAACACTCGCACTGACACCCAAGTGTGACGGGCACAGTCGGTAGACCATTCATGTACGGACTCGCTCTGGGAGGTGAAGCGGGTGTCGAACAGATTTTGATGCAGACAGTTGCCGATCTACATCTCACTATGGGACTTTGCGGGTTCAGGGATATCAAGGACGTCGTAGGCGCTCGGGAGAAGATTATGGTGAAGATGAGTCAATAGTTTGCCTGTGACGGTCGCCAGGCTGTGTTAGTGTGTACACTGTATTGGTTTGATGCTAGTGATATTACGTACGTATGTAGATGCGTTTTATATGTAGCAGTGATGTTCTGATTAGTACTAGTAGAGAGTAGGAGGTGGACTCAGGAATCGGGTGACGTACTTGCCGTGCATGCACCAGTACAGCAACCTGAAGACGCGGACGCCTAAGTCGAAGTAAGCCGAGGGTGAAAGTCCTCCCAGAAAATACGTCACTAGGACGGTGTCATGCATACTACATGTTGCCAATATGAGCCTTTTACCGTTAGACTGATGCTATGAACTTTCGACTGCGGGTGCGGGTGCGAGGCACACGGACGGACACAGCGACAAGTCGTGATGCATTTCGTTGGAAGTGGGTCAGATGCGACATTCTTCATAAGATTGCATGCGAAAAATGGACGCTTGAACCAATTGAATGGGTGTGCATAGTATGATGATCACGAGGCGATGACCCGGCAAGGCCGACCGAATTGGGTGGTCGGATAGTTGACGTGTCTGATGAGTTTCTCAATAATCTCGGAATTCAGACTGAAGGAGGTGCACAGACATACACATACAGGTTCGTGCTTGGTAAGGTCGCCGCGGTGATGATGCTTGCTAGACTGATAAGCGGAGGCGTTGGTCATCGTGCATGCATCATGCATCATGGTCTGTGTGCTCTCTGGGTCGGCATCTATATCCGACTTACCTTCCCCATGGAGTATTCGCCGGTGTCCCCCAATCACCCACATCAAGACGAATAGAAAGTAAATCCACCTGAATAACTTTTAACAACTTCGCACACAAGATTGCTGATACATACGAATAAAAAACAACAACAACATCCAACCCTCCAACATCCAACCACGAACCCAGATCTAAAATCCAACTTGCAATCTACTCCGCACTCTTCTATATCCTCAACACCTCAACAACACGTTCCATTCCGTCTTTTCCATGTCAGTTTCCCCTCTCCTCCTCTGCTTAACTCCAATCCAAGACGGATAGTGTCCTCGTTCTCCGTCACGCGTAATGTCCTCGCGTCGATTGCTTCTTCGTATTCCCAGCGCGTCACGACGCGACGGACAATGTATTCGAACACGTCGGGGACGCCATCCCCCGTCTTGGCCGATGTGAAAAATAACTTGGGTCCGCGCTCGAGGGATGATGAGATGGATATAGGGGTAGTGTTCACGGTGTTAGCTACAGGCGTCGGTGGTGTATGCGCAGCAGTTGGATCATGACCATAATCACGTGTGAATGAACTCGGTGTGATCGTCGGTGCGGAAGACGATGACGTGCTGGATGATGATTTCATTCGTCTGGGTCCCCTTGCAGGGGACGGTGACGAAGGACGAGAAGAAATCGATGGTGGTAATGGGGAGGATCGAGCGGAGGCATAGACATCGAATAGAGAGGAAGAAGGGGTGTGATAGGAGGTCATACCTGTGCGAGTGGATGTAAGCGTGCCGTTGATAGAATGGGAGTTTGAGCTGTAGTATGAGTATGTTGACTTGGAGGTGCTCCTATGGTGACGGAGACGATGATTGATATCGATGGTACGGGAACGGGAACGTAGCATGGAGGAAGAGTCCGGGTCGTAGGTATCGCATGAGGGGCTCGTCTCATCTGACGAATCGTCCGGGTTGACGATGATAGGGAGTGCTTGGTCGATGGATGAGGACGGGCGAGGAGATGATGGCGGTATGAGTTCGTCTAGGAAACAGAGCGCCTCAGCTTCAGATACGACGGAAGTTGAATCTTGTGAACGGGTGTCAACGAGATCTGTCTTGTTGCCAACGACGACACAGCAATAGTTTTCCACGTCCTCGTCATAGAGAGGTGCCCGTTCGCGAAATTCTGCCCACCATTTTGTGAGACTGGTGAGCGTCTCGGGTTGGTTCACGTCGAACATGAGCAAGGCAGCGTCTGCACCGCGAAAAAACGCGGCTGATAAGCTTGAGAAACGCTCTTGTCCGGCGGTATCCTAGATGACGAAGGTCGTACGACGAATTAGTTTGGCTGTATGGATTGAGTATACGGAAGGA
>JBBPTH010000181.1:0-23434 GCA_038094055.1 Chalciporus sphaerocephalus | reverse complement strand
AGTAAGCATATATGAGTAAGTGGAGAAGTAGTCCATGTCACGTGACAAGTGTCAGGTGATCAGGCCACGTGATTAAGTCACGTGACTATTGTACAAGATATTTGACTAAGTCCAAAAGTGAAGCTGAATCAAGTGAAAGCGTAGACAAGTAAGTAAAGTGTAGGATAAGAAAGGTAAGAAATGTACCGTTTGTAACACTACCCCCTCTCTATGGATTGCATTCCAGGCAATCACGACCTTTCTTCTTCAGGCCTCAAGGTTGTAGACCGCTACGAAGCTGTGTGCAGTAGTGAGATTGGTATCACTATGAATAGTAGCATTGTCATTACCATCCTTATTATCTGCAGCCTCTTTGCCTTCGTCCCAAGTTGGGAATCCAGCCCAGGCGTTGATGTTCTCAGCCTCTGCCTCATTTTTCTGGCGAACAGGTAGGGTTCATTCCATAAAAGCGTTGTGCTGCTCTTTTTCTCTAGCTCTGAAGTCACGTGAATAGACTTCATAGCTATAGCCTTCTTGTTCAATCCAGTACTTGTCAGGCATTATGATGCTGAATCCCTTGAAAGAATTGCGACCATTAGTGGTGTTGCGCATTATTTCTAGGGTTAAACCCTTGCCATCCCGGATTGCGCCATGCACGTAAGACCAAGCCATGAGCCCAAAGAATAAGGAGATTATACTCCCTAGGGTAAAGATGCCTATAATGAATAATGTGCTGTTCTTGAGGAGAACTACACAGAGTGTGAAAATCGACACCATATATGTGATCAGGAGACTGAAGTCGATCCATGACCATGGAACGGGTGCCAAGTGCACGGGACGGGCTGGTGTGTTAATGTGGGGGGCATTGGCATGGTTGGCAAGGTAGTTGTCAATGATGGCGTTGGCGTGGAATTGGGTGAACGAGTTAGGGAATGCGGACATGAGGGTGGTGGTGGGGTGTGAGAAGTGAGAGGTGGTTGACTAGTGGTTAGGAAAGGCGGATTGATGTCTGCTCAGGTTGAAGCAGGGTCGTTTTATATTGCTTCATGGTGATTATATAAGCTGTCTTCCACAGCAGTTGCTGTGAAGTTTTCATAAGGTTTGAACAGCTTTTCGAAATCAACCTGAGTCATGCGGAGTAGACGGGGAGCCAATGGATTCTTTTTATAGAATTCTTTTATTGTGTCCGGCATGTGAGAAAGATGTGATCGGGGTTCCCACGTTCTATCTGTGTCATCATATCCTTTCCAGTGTACGAGAAATTCTAGGCGTTTTCCTCATAGTCTGGAGTTGACTATATAGTCAACTTCATATTCGTCCTCTCTGTCCTCTGTTACGAGTACAGGTCCTGGCTTGTCAGCATATTGGCCTGGGAGGCGTTCCTTGTATGGCTTAATTTTGGCTATATTGAACACGTTATGCACTTTCATGGTGCATGGGAGTCGGAGTTCAATAGCATTGCTTCCTTTGAAGCTAATAATTTCATATGGGCCTAGCCATTTTTCCAAGAGCTTCTTAGAAGGTCGTGGGAGTTTTAGGCTGTCTGTGCTAAGCCAAACTTTATTTCCTAGTTTGTACTGTGGAGCATCTGTTCTATGTTTATCTGCTTGCTTTTTCATGTGTTTTTGTGCCTTTTCTAGATTTTCTTTTGTTTCTTTTAAGGTTTGCTCAATTCCATCAGCAAATAGGGAGGCGGCGGGTGCTTTAGACGTGTGATTTTCTATTCCTATTTTTGGTTCGTAAGTGTGGGTAATACTAAATGGAGTTTTCTGCGTAGAAGTTTGTCTTTTCGAGTTATATGAGAATTGCGCAATTGGCAACCATTCTGACCATTCGTGTTGCTTTTCTATGGTGAATAGTCGGAGATATTGTTGTAGATCTCTATTCATGCATTCTGTTTGTCCATCTGTTTGCGGGTGACATGTGGTAGAGAGTTTAGGCATGATGCCGAGATGTTTACATAAGTCCTTCATCACCTGTGATGCAAACTGTGCCCCTCGGTCCAAAACTATTGTTTTTGGAAGTCCATGATGCTTCCATATGTGTGTGAGGTACAGTCTAGCTGTTTGTAGGGTGTTAACAGATTTAGTGCAAGGGATGAATTCAACTTCTTTGGAGAATTGGTCAATGACTACTAGGATTGAATCGAATCCGTTTGATTCAGGGAAATCTGTCATGAAATCTGCACTAACATGTTCCCATGGAAGATCCGGAATTTCCAATGGTAACAGTTTTCCTGCAGGTGCAGTATTGATGCCTTTGAAGCGTGTGCATCTATCACAATGCGATACGTAGTTTTTAACAAGCGTGGGCATTCCGGGCCAAGTATAGCTATGCTGTAGCAGTTCTAGGGTTCGATCTATTCCTGGATGTCCTGCAATAGGAGTATCGTGATATAGGCGTATGATTTCTATGCGAAGATCCTGATCATTTGGCACGAAAATCCGGTTTTTCTTGTCATAAAGAAGTTCGTCTTTCTCTGTGCAGATGCCATGTTGCTTACAAAGCTTAATGGCTTCTGATTTGAGAATTTTCCATATTGCTTTCTTTATCTTTTCTAGAATGTCGTCACCATCTGTGGCTATGTGCACGGATGTGGCGGCTATTTGTTCTGGGGGAATGACTAAGGTCATCTTCTACTCCTATTGCGTGATCTTCTCTTCAGGAGAGAGCATCGGCTTTTCCCATTTGTGTTCTGGCTTTATGGATCCATTTGAAATTGAAACAAGAGAGGTATTGGGACCATCTGGCTTGTCATCTGTTTAGATCTTGCCGTTGCATAAACCATTGAAGGTTTGCATGGTCGTTCCAAATTTCAAATTCCTGTTTTGCACCTTCTAGGTAATGTCTCCATTGTTCTAGACTTCGGATAACGCTCAGCATTTCCTTGTCCACGATTGGGTAATTGTATTCTTCTGGTGACATGGAGTGGGATGAGAATGCGACTGGATGCCATTTGCCATCCTGTTCTATAGATAGAACAGCTCCTGTTGCGAAATTAGATGCGTCAGTTTCTAGGCAGAATTTCTTGTTATTGTCTGGGAAAGCGAGAATAGGAGTGGTGGTGAATTTCCTTTTTAGAGTGTCAAACGCGTCTTGCTGGGATTCTTTCCATGAGAAAGGGGTGTCTTTCTTGGTAAGATCATTTAAAGGTCGTGCAACTTGCGCATAATCTTGGATAAAGTGGCGGTAGAAGTTGGCTAGTCCTAAGAAACTTCTAACTCCTCGGACGGTGGTTGGAGTTGGCCATTCGGTGATTGCCTTAACTTTATTGTCATCTATTTTGATGCCTTCGGGAGTTATTGTCATGCCAAGGAATTCAACTTCTTTGGTGTGGAAGTGGCATTTCTCTGGTTTGATGAATAAGTCGTTCTCTTCTAGGCGCGCGAGTACTTTGAGAACTATTTTCTCATGTTCTTTTACATTATCTGTTTTGGTAAAGATCATGATGTCATCGATATAGACAACTATGGTGTCTTCCATGTCTGCAAATATCTCGTTCATCATGGTCTGGAAGGTTGTGGGGGAATTACAGAGACCAAAGTACATGACTAATGGTTCGAAAGATTCTCAGTGACAGATAAAGGCGGCCTTCCATTCATCGCCTTCTTTGATGCGAATATTGTTGTAACCCCATCTGAGATCCATTTTGGTGAATATTTTAGCTCCTTTTAGCTTGTCTACCAATTGGGATATCAGAGGTAGTGGGTAATTGTTTTTCACTGTGTGTTCATTGAGGTATCTATAGTCCTGTACCATGTGCTTCTTTCCATCTTTCTTTGGTACGAAAAACACAGGAGAGGTCTGCGGTGATGTAGATTGGCAGATGTAACCCTTTTAGAGTTGATCGTCGATGAAGGCACTGACTTCTTCCTGTTCTTGTGGTGATAAGGGAATTAGTTGGCCTTTCTTCGGCGTAAAAGTTTCTTTGAGATCTATGGCATGGTCCCATGGTTTATGTGTGGGCATATGCTCGGACTCTTTCTTCTTGAATAGGTGAATGAACTTGTGATAGGCACGGGAACGAGTTCTTCCAGGGTTTTCTCAGCTGATTTCTCCTTTTCTGAGATTTCCCGTTTAATGGCATATACGTGATTAGATGCCACGCATTCTTGTTCTTCTATTTGCCATGCGAATGAGGGTTTCGATCTAAGATTCTGACAGATTGTTGGACAACGTGTCATGAGGACTTTTCCTTGTGACCAATCTATTTCTGGGTTATGGTTCTTTAGCCATGTGTATCCTAGAATAACCTGATTCTTTCCGAGATTGGTTACTTTGGCTGTTGTCTTCTCGCAATGTCCTTGATAGTCAATGATTCTTTCTGCATAGTGTGTGATGTCTCCAGCAGAATTCCTAGATCCGTCGACATTATATACTGGTAGTTGGTGTCAGAGGGGTAAAAGTGGTAGTTTGTGCCTTTCGGCCCAAGATTTGTCTATGAAGATTGTGTTAGCACCTGAGTCTAGCAGGGCTTCTGCGGATGTGAATTGTTTGCTATTAATAGGTGCTATGCTGATGGGTAACGTGATGTCTTTGGAATTATTTCCACGGATATGGATCTGGTCTGGGATTTTGTTGTTTATTGTGATAATGGAATTAAGCACCGGTTTCAAGTCCCGGCTGAGCTCACTTGAATGAGACCCCGTTAGACTATTGTTAGATTGTTTCTTATTAGGTTTGGTGATCTGGACACCCAGTTTGTCTAGACCGCTTTGGCTTTTCTCTTCCCTTCTGGTTCTGTTTCCAAGAAGGAGGCTTTCATCTCATCAAATTCCATTTGTGAATTGTGAGATCCTTCAGGATCTGTGTTCAAGGTTTGTGCTTGGTGTGTGCTTTTTCCTTTGTAGTTCCTACAATTGTTCTTGTGTTCACCTCGTGACCAGCCACAGCTTCGGCAGCGTGTGGAGGGTTGTTTGTAGTCTTGTGCGAGGTGTGGTCCAAGACAATTATAGCATTTGCCCCTTAAGGAGGGTCTGTTTACTGCACCAATGTCCATGAGTGCACCTTGACCTGGTTGTAATCCATATTTGGTGAACCTCGGCTGAGGTGGGGGACGTGAGCTATTCTGGTGTGACGTATTTCCAGAATAGGATCGGAACGGGTTTCCTGTGGAACATTCTAGTTTCATCTGCTCATATGTTCTTCCAATGGTTACATAATCATCTAGGAGTTCTTGTATGGTTTTGGACTCGGTCATATTTAGGGATTGTTGTTGGTAGATGCGGAAATCAACTGCCTTCCTTAGTATTGTTAGACTATGCTCTTCGGAGATTCCTGACTCTTGGAAGAGGATGATGAAGAGTTGTGAGAACGAGTGTATATCCATGGTTCCTTGTTTGAGAGATTCTAGCTTCTTCAGACTTTCGTGTGCAAGGACATCTATCTGGAAGAAGCTTTTGACCTTGGCTTCTAATTCGTCTAGAGTTAGCCATGCGCCATCTCCTGGAATGATCGGAGGTGTTCCGGTTGGAATGTCAGCATTTCTTGCACATGCTTTTAATGTTAGAAGTGCGAATCTGGATGCTTTTCCATTTATTCATGAGAGAATTGCCATGGTGCGGAGTTGGTTTGTGTCCCAAGTTTGTTGATTAGCCCATAGCTTGGTTCTGAGCCACCATAGGCAAAATGAGGGGCAGCTTCTGTCCCAATAACCTGGGTCGGCAATTTTCTTAGTGACATCTTTCTTCCTTTCTGCGTTAGCCATTGTTTGTTCTAGGGTCAGTGCATTAAGTGCATCAATGAGGTCGTTGACATCAATTCTGTGAGACATATTTATTTATATTTTCGTGAGAGTTTTCTGGATTGTTTGAGTAGCTGAAAATAGACAGAGTTCTTTGGATAGGAGTTTGAAAGTTTATGACGAGCAAGTTTTGTCGTGTGAGTTTGGAAACATTGTTTTTCGTCTTTAGTGAGTCTGGTGTGTCTATTTACACAGTTCAGTGTGCTAATCTTCTGTTTGGGAGTCTTCAGCACGAGGGTTCCTTCTTTGGTAAGGTGAGGGTGGAACACGATTGGCAACTGAGATGCCGTAGACAGAAAATTGGTTTATCTGGGGTAGATTTCATGGGGCAGGGAAGAATGAGTGTTCGGACAATTCTGATTCTTCTCTTTGAGAGTGAGGAGGAGAAATTTCTGGAGTTGGAGGTCTAACTCTGACTGGAATAGGTTGTTCTTCTTCTTCTTCTTCTGACTCTTGTTCTACTTCTTGTTCAGGAACTATAGGATGGATATAGAAATTGTTATAGGTTATTTCACAAGAACTGTTGAGGTCTTCTAAGACTACTTGCTGGCCTAAGGTAAGGTAAACCCCTATGAGGAGGTAGGAGATGTACCAGTAGCCTAATCCTAGTTGGAGTGCGAGGGAGGCGAGAGCGAGGAGTATTACTTTTATAGGTATAGTCTTTTCTATGTACCTTTCTCTTCTTTCTCTTCTCTCTAACCTGACTCCATTCTCGTGGAATATCAGGTTCCTGTCTGCGATCTGGAAGAATAGGTCCTTTGCCAATAATCTCTTCTGTTGTTGCTCGAAGAAAACGTTGAGATAAATCCCAACGCTGAGCTGGTGGAGTATGGGGTGAGACATGTTGGAAATAGTAGATAAGGAAGTTGATCCTACTCTGGATCGAGAACTGGGGCACCGGTTCGAAGTTCGCCGGTTGGAAACAGGGGCCTAAAGGTGCCCAATCAACTGGCTTGGGGAGTTCGGAGGGAGCTGGTTGGAATGGGTTGTAGGGATTGTATATCTCCCTGTATTCTTCGATGTGGTACTCGACTTCAGGGTCGAGAGGGTTCTGACGCAGTTGTTTAGACCTTGGGTCTCTAGGAGGTAATGGAATTCTTACTAGCAGGTTGAGCCAATCAAGGAGGTCGGCGGGGTCAAAGCAAGAATAAGGCCCTACGCTTCCGCAGGTAGGGCTAGGAGAACGCGAGAGTGGGGTGTCCGCCTGTAGGATGATGTCGAGGTCATTTGGGTCAATGGAAGGGAGTCTTGGGAGAGGACGACCGTCAGACCTGTTTGCAATGTTGATAATCGAGATGGGGTAGATCTCGTGGTAGAATGAGCCGTTGTCAGACACTAGAGGGGAGCCTTGAGTCCACTATCATTCTCAACCTTATCTAAAGGGAGGTTCTTACTTGTTTGCTATCACAGTACTGGTTTACTGGTTTCAAGATCAAGAGTTTGGCTTGCAGGTAGCTAGTCTGCAAGGGGAAGATTAGAATAGTCTTGTTCTAATGAAATACCCAACAACTCACCTAGAGTGCTGAGATGCTTGTACTAGAACAATAAGAGTAGTCAGGCAAGTGGAGAGCTATTGAGGAGAACTCCAGGAGAACAAGACTGAGGGGGACACCCTTCAGACTCCTGGTTTATATACTATTGGTGTGTTTGTACCTATTTGGTATGAACCTTAAGTACTAGCCAATAGCAAAAGTACCTTGTACAGTAATGCACAGCAGTGCATAGCCTTGCACAGTAAGCTGAGTAAGAATAATGGAAATGATGAGTAATGATTGACTGCGGCATAGCAATCTTAGTAAGAAAGATAATCAAGAATGAGTAATCAAGAGTAAGCATATATGAGTAAGCGGAGAAGTAGTCCATGTCACATGACAAGTGTCAGGTGATCAGGTCATGTGATTAAGTCACATGACTATTGTACAAGATATTCGACTAAGTCCAAAAGTGAAGCTGAATCAAGTGAAAGCATAGACAAGTAAGTAAAGTGTAGAATAAAAAAGGTAAGAAATGTACCGTTTGTAACATAGACATTGACGTGGTCAACACCAAGGCCCCCCACAGCAAATGTTATAACTGCTAAGGGGATCACTTTGTCAAGGATTGCAAGAAACCCCAGGTACAATGCCCAGAGTGTAAACTCCTCAGAGGATCCCATAGAAAAGACTGCAAGAAGTGGTCAAAGCAAATTCGTACCATGAGCACAAAGGAAATGTCCTGTGATGACGTTAAACCCACACAAGCAAGTGCCTCTGCAACAGGCAAGAGAAAGCAGAAGGAAGGCTCTGATTTGCCAAGGATAATACAGGGCATAAGTTTCAAAGAAGCCTGGGCCTGGTTCTAAGATTACAAGGGTCTCCCCTCAAAAAAATGAATGACTCTTCACATGATCCTAGGTGTGTGAAGGGTTTCCGATTTTCTTTGCTTGATATAGAAAATCCCACAGATGTCACGGATAATAAATACAAAAATAACTTTACTTATTTTACCACATCAGAGGGGCCTTCTAGCGAGCTCGGCTGGGATGTTAATCCGGTGCTTAATTCCTCTTTTTCCTCTTCCAACAATGAAATCCCAGAAGGGTCTCTCATCTGGTCAAATGTGATAGATAGAGAGATCAACTTACGAATCTCGATTCAGCCTAAAGAAGGTCAAACATTTACACCCCTTGATACTTTCCTGGACTCAGGAGCAAATACTATCTTTATTGATTGCCAATGGGTGAAAGATCACCACGTTCCTTTGCAAAAACTCCGTCATGACATTCCTGTCTATAATATGGATACAAGAAATTCTGCTGGATCTATCACACACTCCGCAGAATTAATCATTGACTATATGGGACACAGGGGATTAGTCTCAGCAGAAGTAATGGATTTAGGCAAGAATGCCTTCATCCTGGGTTTCTCATGGCTAAAATGCCATAATCTGGAGATTAACTGGCAGAAGGGCATAGTAAAGATGACCAGATGCCCAAACTTGTGCACCTTACTCCAAGAAAAAGAAAACCTCCATACAGAGAATCTGGACCACCATAAAAGAGATTTCCAATATACTACTTATGCTATTATCCATGCACTAGATATAGTTCCCAAAGAAAAAGAAAAGACCATCGAGAAAATGGTTCCAAGAGAATACCACAAGTTCCTGAAAGTTTTCTCAAAAGGAAAATCAGAGCACATGCTCTTATGAAAGCCGTGGGATCATGCTATAGAACTAAAGGACATGTTTAAACCCAGAAAAGGAAGAATAATACTGCTATCAGATGACAAACAAAAGAAAGTATTGGACTTTATTGATGACCAACTCAGAAAAGATTATATTGTCACTTCCAAATTAGAACAAATGTCACCAGTATTTTTTATTCCAAAGAAAAATGGGCACAAATAGATGATACAGGATTACCATTACCTAAATGAACATACAGTCAAAAATAATTACCCACTACCATGTTGAATTGAGAACAGGCAGCAGGAGGTGCAAGGGCAGAAGCCCCTGCTACCTCAGCTACACAGAGGAAGCTGTTTACTTACTTAGCTTTGGGGCTTAGCGTTCACAGATGTGGTAGCAGTAAAAGAGCTATGTAAACTCAAAAGAACTGAGTATGAACTAAGTAGTTGTACACGTATATGGTAAACTACTGTCTCACGTATAATTTACTATGAGTACGTTCAACACTCCCCCATGCTTAATATCGCTAGTATATGCGAGCATAAGAAGAATGTTCATTTATATAGCGCGCTGTCTAATCGGCGCTGTAGATATGTAGACCTAAAAGCTCTCTGAATTTTTCAAACTTGATAAATCCTAGGTTCTTGGTAAAGATATCTGCAGGATTATCTTGTCCTTCTATATAGAAGAGCTCGATCTGTTTGTCTTCAATTGCATCGCGAATAGAGTGGTATCTAATGCGAATGTGATGATTCTTTTTCTGATTTACAGGATTTTGTGCAGTGAAAATTGCACCCTGATTATCACCGCAAAGAGGAACGGGTTTCAATTTATATCCAAGTTCCAGCATCATTTGCTTTACGCCAATGATCTGATCTGTACAATTGGACAGTGAAATATATTCTGCTTCAGTAGAAGACTTCGCTGTAACCTTCTGAAGGTGCGAGTTCCACATAAAAGCAGCATTCGCTAGCTTCAGGAAATATCCTGTCTGCGAGTGTGAAGTCTCTGGATCAGCTCCCCAATCTGAGTCGGAAAAGCCGATTAGACCACCATCTTTGCTACCATCGTATACTAAATTGTATTTACGAGTACCTTTAAGGTATCTCACAATATAGTAGGCTTTGTCTAGGTGCTCTTTGGACGGATTCGCAGATTGTCTTGCAAGTTGAGTAACTGCATACGCGATGTCCAGACGAGTGCCTAGCATTATGTATAATAGGGATCCAATGACTACCTGAAAACGCGTCCGTAATTCAGTGTCTACAGGTTCTGTGTTCCTGTTTGGATAATATCCCTGTGGTAGTGGTGTGCGCGCGGGCTTAGCATTTGTCATGCCACATCGCTCAATTACCTTGTCAAGGTAATCGCATTGATCTAAAGAGATCAAGCGTTTGGATCTATCACGGTGAATCCTCATTCGAAGAAACTCGTTGGTTTCACCAAGATCACGACAATCCCATTTTTTCATAAATTTCGCTTTGAGTTGATCAACCTCAAGCTTATTGGGACCACAAAAAAATGCGTCGTCAACATATACTATGGCATAAACTTTGCCATGTTTGAAGACATATACGCCGGCGTCGGAATGTATTTTCTCGAAGCCTAAGTCCTTCATCGATGCCTTGAGCTCATGCCACCAAGTAATACCGGCCTGTTTGAGGCCATACAGGGCGCGTTGGAGTCAGAGGACTTTGCCAGCCATTTCAGGTCCGGCAAACCCTTCTGGGGTTTCCATATAAATTTCTTCATCTAAGTGGCCATATAGATATGCAGATCGCACGTCAAGGCCTGATATATACCAGTCTTCGAGAGCGGCGAGTGCAAGCATCTGTCGCACAGTCTCAAATCGAACGACTGGAGAGAAGATCTCGTCATAATCTATTCCTTCTCTTTGTTCGAAACCTCTGGCGACCAGTCTGGCTCGTTTACGACCATCGGTTTTTACATCGAATACCCATCTACACCGAAGTACTTTACGGTTTTTGGGTCTATCGACTACTTGGTAAACTTTGCGTTCTTTATGCATTTTTAATTCTTGCATGCATGCTTCACGCCAAAGCTTCTGTTCATCAGAAGGAAGTTGCAGAAGGTCTTTGTAAGACCATTCGTGATAATTGGGTGCTACTTCATCGCTGTTAAACGCGCGAGCACACAAGTAAAGAGTCAAACCTACTCCCCCTTCCCTGGTTAACTGTTCTATTTCTGATTCGGAATCCTCAGGTTCAGGAGCAGGTGTTGGAGGTAAACCACCGGGAATATTTGGCTCATCCCTAGACAAAGAGGGCTGTTGGCCAGTCAATTCTTTCCATTTGGAAAGGCGTTCGATATCCTTGACAGTCTTAGTGGGGTGCTGTCGTTCACCATACACATTTCCAGGACGATTGGGCACGCGGCGTTCGCGTTGGGGACATTCAATGTGTCTGATCCTTTCGCTCTTAGGTGGTAGTGCAGGTAGAGCATTTTGAATAGGGACACGCCTTGGTGGCGTTACCGGTTCAGGTATTGGTTCATTCGCTGGTTCATGCTCTGGGCTAGAATCGCGAGAGGTAGATGGTGTATGCACCATTGTTTCAGAAGTCTCTGACTCTGGTGATACAGGGCGTTTTTTATTGGAAGCGAGGGGAACTGGAAATTCCTCATCGTCGCTTGCAGGATGTTTATCCTTATCACCGTTGTGTGTTTGCTGTTTGGGCAGTGACATGACAAGGTGTGGTCTGGAGTTCGGACATTTCGGGAATAGATTCTCATCGAACACTGCGTGAGTGGATGTAAAGATTGAATTGTTATTTCGCAAAAACAACATGTTGACTTCATTGGTGGGAGATACACCAAGATATATCATTAATTACGATTTCGGTTGAAGTTTTCCACCACGTATTTCTTCGGGAATGTGCACATAGGCACCACATCCGAATACTTTTACGTGTTCTAGAGATGGCTTATGGCCAGTTATGACCTCATGCGGTGTCTTCCAGTTTAGTCTCCTGTTAGGGAGACGATTATGGAGGTATTTAGCTTGTTGTACCGCAAATTCCCAAAATGAAGGGGGTAAGCAAGCGTGCAGATGCATCGCTTGAGCTTTGTCCATGAGTGTCCTAATGTGCCTTTCTGCTCTGCCGTTTTGCTGATGTGCATAGGGTGCTGATTGATAAATCTCAATGCCTTCATTTCGAAGCATCTCGTCGAAAGCATGGGATTTGTATTCCCCCCCGACATCGGACATCCAGCCTTTGATTTGGCTGTTCCATTGGGTATGGACATATTTAATAAATTGTCTTGTAGCGGTCAATGCGTCATTTTTATTTCGCAAAGACTTAATCCAAGACATCGAAGAATAATCATCGTAAAATATAATGATATACTTCTTTTTATAATATGATTCCACCTCGTATGACTTAAGATCTGAATGAATCAGTTCAAACACCTTAGAGGCGCGTCGTTCCGTTGATGGAAAAGGCCTATTAGGTTGTTTGCCTAGTTGGCAACCAGGACAAACGTTTTCTTCTGCAGGTACATTAACCGCAGGGAAATCTTTCAAGTGTTTTTGGGCGTGTTTAATTACTTCTTTAGAAGCATGCCCGAGTCTTCGATGTATCAAATCATAATCCGTCGCGTATAGCGAGGCGATCTGATTGCGCTTGGGATGAATGACGTCAGCGTGCATCATGTACATCGTTGATCCAGGATGAGTATGGAATTGAAGGATTGGTAGTTTCTTCTGACGATGACATATGTCAAAGTATATTCCATGCGACCTGACATACATGTTCTTGTCCTTTAGAATGGTCCCCAACGAGACTAATTTCACGCCTGAGTTGGGTATGTAGATTGTTGGAGACAATCGTACTATCGAGCTTTCTTTGTGAATGTTTTTGTACTCGATGACGACAGTACCTTCTCCTAGAGCATAGGTAGGACCAGCTGCAGTTCGCACAGGGCGAGGCTTGTCATATTTCTTGTACTCAGAGAAATCAGACATATCGAACGTGAAGTGCGATGAGGCTCCTGAATCAAGAATCCAGATATCGTCTGGATACTCAGTCTTTGAACTTAAACACATTTCACAGTTTTTGGACTCAATCTGGGACATAGAAATATTTTTATTCCAGTCACTATCTAACGCACATGATAGTATATACTCTACATACTCCTGTGAATAAGGAAGTTGTGAGTTAGTGGTCAGATGCGAGGAACTAAGAACATACTCATTGTCCATTTCGACATCGTCCTGGTTGAAATTGAAGTAACGATTTTCGAGCTTATTCAGCTCTTCATCGTCACTGATTGTGGGATCATAGAAACGAGAGATGTACTCGTCTATGTCATGATCACCCAGGGAGACTGTGTCTTCGTCTGGAGTGGAAGGAATGTAATCTATTTCAACACCGAAGGTGTTGTTGCGGCGGTGACGTGGTAACTTGACCACGGGAACAGAGACAGCGGATGATGTTGATGAGGAGGGAATAGGGGATAGCGGCGGCGATACAATAACTTCGTCTTCTTCATCAGGTAATTCCTCGATGCTTGCAACCGGCGTTAAATAGTCGATACGCTCCATAAGGTGAGGGTGTTTAGCGGGACGTTCATAAACTTCTGGTGTTGGGTCAAACTGCTCGACCCGATTTGCTACCTTATCGAGGCGGCGGAGGGTTTGAGGAGTGGGTGTGCACCCAATCCGGCGAGCGAGGTTGATCGCCTTCTGCGTATGTTTGAAGGCGGGCAGTCCGAAGTTTTGTACACCAGGTGTATGTGCAAGTCGTCGAGGGTCTTCGACAGGACTAGAGAAGGATGTTGAGGCGGGTTCTATGGTGACGGGTAGCATCCAAGAGGTGAACGCAAAGGACTCTTCCTGCGCGATATATGCGTGAGCCTCCTTGCGTTGTCTATTCCTCTTATTCTGTTTGGCCTTTCCTTCGGCCGATCTGCCTCCTCTCTTCTTTTCCTTGTTTCCAATGTCGTCTTGCGACGCGGCGGGTTGGTGATGCTGTTGTTGTTGCTGCTGTTGGGAAAAACTTGGATCCTTCCCCTTGTTCTTTACGGCTATCATACGATTGTTGACGACGGACGTTCCATTTCCTTGCGACATCCCAGCTTTGCGTGTGGTCACATAATGCTGCCACGAGAGCGTGACGTTTTCTTCAATCTCGGCGATACTTATTCCTAGTTCTCCAGGTTCCTCATATGGAACCGCCGTCATAGTGACTGTACCGTCGGTGGCGGTGGTGGCGACTTGTCGTGTACGTTTGAACAGCTTGGTGCAATCACCTGACTTGGTGTTGATGAACTGTGTAAACGACGTCATATACGGTATTTTGTAGACTTTGGAGAGAAGCAGAAGAACTTGAGTTCGTTCTGCGATAGGAAACTGGTAGTCAGCAAGTCGAGCGAACTTGTCGCGAATGGCTGAAAACGTGGGGCCAGGGTGGTTGTTGGCAGGGAAGGAAATATCGTGTAGTTCATTGTAAACGGCGTGGACGGTAGCGAGGGATACCTTCGCATACTCCGCCTCAACACTGTCCCACAAAAGTTTAGCGTTATCGATATCTCTCCATCTGTGTTGGAGAGCGTCGGTCATCTTCATTTTCATAATGCCGATAGCTTTTTCCGTGTTCTTTTCCCAGTCGTCGTCCGCTAGGTCGTCCGACTTCTTTGTCACATAGAAGCATTGATTTGCCTGAAGATATGTCTTGATCTTAGCAGACCATCGCTGATAGTTCGTTCCGTCGAGAGTGGGGACGGAACCGAAAGCAGAAGTAACATCTTTTGAGGTAGACATTTTGATGATGAGGTGGAAGGTAGTTTGGATCTGTAGGCAGACGCGTTAGTTTCACAATTCAAGAGAATTATGATTGTAAAAACTAAGTGTTTCGCAGTCAGAGCCTCATAGATCATACTAACATAGCGACCCCATAAGGGTCCTTTTTCAATCGCAGTTAGGATTGCAAGTAGCAAATCCATACGCGAGATTTTATGACCATGGATTAAGAGCGACATAGTCGCATCATGATCCAGGTTGGTGCTTTTGATTCAGAGCGAGGCGTTAGCCAATCGCGTCGTCATCTAAGCGTATGATATGTTTACTGCCAGGGTTTTTACACCGCTGGCAGGGCTCATAACCTGTTGAATTGAGAACAGGCAGCAGGAGGTGCAAGGGCAGAAGCCCCTGCTACCTCAGCTACACAGAGGAAGCTGTTTACTTACTTAGCTTTGGGGCTTAGCATTCACAGATGTGGTAGCAGTAAAAGAGCTATGTAAACTCAAAAGAACTGAGTATGAACTAAGTAGTTGTACACGTATATGGTAAACTACTGTCTCACATATAACTTACTATGAGTACGTTCAACATACCATTGATTGGCCAACTAGTTGACAAGCTCAAAGGAGCTAAAATATTTACAAAAATGGATCTGAGATAGGAGTATAACAACATAAGGATCAAAGAAGGTGATAAGTGGAAGGCCGCTTTCATATGCTTTAGAGAATCCTACAAACCAAAAGTAATATACTTTGGTTTATGCAACTCCCCTGCCACCTTCCAAGTGATGATGGATGAAATCTTCACAGACATAGATGACATGGTTGTCATGTATATAGATGATCTGATGATCTTTACAAAAACAGAAAACCAAGCCAAGCACGACAAGATTGTCCTCGAAGTTCTTCACAGATTAGAAGAAAATGATTTATTTGTAAAACCAGAAAAATGCACTTTCCACATTGACGAGGTGGATTTCCTTGGGATGATCATAGGGAAAGATGGGATAAAAATGGATCAAAGCAAGATTTTGGCTATACTGGAATAGCCAGAACCAAAGATGGTAAAAGGAGTACGGAGTTTCCTAGGCTTGGCAAACTTCTATTGAAGATTTATCAAGAACTACGTGCAGATTGCATGTCCACTAAATGATCTAACCAAAAAGGATCAACCTTTCAACTGGACAAATGCTTGTTAATTAGCATTTGATATGCTTAAACAATGATTCATCTCCACTCCTATCTTAGCCTTCCCTAATCTAGACTATTAATTCCGCATTGAATTAGATACATCAGATTACGCAACTGGCACTATACTCTTGGTTCTCAAGGATAACAAATAGTATCTGGTTGCCTACTTCTCCCACTCTGTGACCCCACAGGAATGGAATTATTCAATCACCGACAAAGAAATGCTTTCAGTCATACAGGCACTGAAGCAATGGCATCATTATCTAGAAGGTACTAGATATCAATTTGAAATATGGAATAACCATGCAAACCTGCAATGGTTCATGACCAGATAGGATCTTAACTGGAGACAAGTGTGATGGGTACAATATCTGTCTAGGTTCAACATGGTTTGGGTTCACAAGCCTAGTGCTTCTATGGAAAAAGCCAATGCTCTCTCACATCGAGAAGATTACTAGATCAGTATAAAAAATGATAACAAAGAAGTTCTTGTAATTTCCCCAAAGAACATTTGCATAGTTGTTTTGAATGATGAAGGGATACAAATAAAACAAAAAATATTCTTAGTATGGTGCAAAGTACATGAAAAAGATATATATAAGTTATACAAACAGGGATATGTTGAAAAATGTGATGGCTATCTCTATGACCCTGAGAACTGGCTCTATGTTCCGGATAAATCTCTTTTGCAGCTAGATATAGTCTGCTTATACTATGACACACCAAGTGCTGGTTACCCTGGTTATGAAAAGATGCTTGAATTGATTCAGCACAACTACATGTGATCTGGACTTACCACTTACATTAAAGACTACATTGCTAGATGCAACATATCTCAAAGATTCAAAAGTTCGAATCAGGCACCCAGTGGTCTATTATAACCTCTTCCTATCCCAGAGGGGCCCTGGCAAGATATCACTGCAGATTTCATCATCAACCTCCCCCTTTCTAATGGTTATATAGCAATACTAACAGTTGTTGACTGATTCTTGAAGGAAGTTGAGTTGGTACCTTGTACTAAATAAGTCTCGGCACTTGATACAGCTCGTCTCTTCCTCTTCCACATCTAGAAGTATCATGGCTTACCTAAGACACTCACATTGGATCACGGTCTGCAATTTGCAGCAAAGGTCACATATGAAATTAACAATGCCCTTGGTAGTGATACCAAGCTTAGTATGGCATTCCATCTGCAGACTGACAAATAGTCAGAAATCATAAACAAAGAAGTAGGAAAATTCTTGAGGATATTCTGCTTCAAAAAACAAGATAAATGGGCTGACTAGCTAGCTATCGCTCAGTTTTCTATAAACAATAAAACCCATACTGCAATAAAAAAGACTCTGTTCACAGTTACATGCTCATATGAGCCAAGAATAGAGGTTGAACCTTCTAAAGTCCCCACTGAGGCCCCAGCAACCGATTCATTTACCACAACAATGGCTCAGACCATTGAAGACATTAAAAATAACTTGGCAAAGGCCAAAGAAAAAATGAAAGTACAGGCCAATAAATGCCACTCAGCTGCACCAGAATATCAGATTGGCCAGCAAGTTTGGCTTAGCATAGAAAATCTGCACTTGACACATGCATCTAAAAAACTGTCTGAGCGATGGCTTGGACCTTATGAAATTATTGATTTGGCAGGACCAAACGCAATATCCTTGCTCAATAAAGATTTATCCCATAGTCAATATCGACCAAATTAAACCCTACCGTAAGATCCTAGAAGGGCAACCTATATCATGGCCAGGGCCAGTGAATGTGATAGAAGACAAAGACAATGAATGGGAAGTTGACTACATTGTAGACAGCCATCTATGGCAATGCACACTCAAATATCTTGTGCATTGGCAGGGCTATGATAAAATAGACTATACATGGGAACCAAAGGCTAACCTCTCAAACGCAAAAGAAAGTGTAAGAGAATTCCATCTTAAAAACCCAGCGGCACCTTGGGCCCTATCCATTGATAAGAAAAACTTTGCTTATCTCTTCGAGAAATGTCCCAAAAATATCACAGAACATTTGGATGAATCTTTTAGTCATCTGGAAGTCAACTTATAGAGAGAGGGTAGTGTTATGTTCATTACCTCTACAAGAATACTCAATGGACTTAGTTGTTTTTTCTTTCTTTTTCTGATCTAAAACTCCTGTCATTTTTCCTCTTAGTTATATTGAACATGTGTTTTCCCACATTCATTTCTGCCTCTTCTTTTCCTCATGTTCTTCATTTCCATATGGCTATGCCATAGCCTCGCTTCTTTACTTTTCTTCTATTCTTATACCTCATGTATTACAAAGGCTATGCTTTTCATTTCCATTCCACCAATAGCATATGTCTCTCTTATCTCTTATCTCTAGAGTTATGGGTATTTCCATTATTAGTAGATAAGAACCAAACATGTACATACAGTTCTATGAGTATATTAAACCCTAAGGGCTAAGCTGGATATCCTCCAGTTTAGTTCACTTGGTCTTTCCTCCAAAAGTCCAACCATCCTATTCCAGTCCTCTCCTCCTAAGTTTGAGTAGCACCTAATTGTCTTAGGACTTTCAAGTGTTTCATTAGCTGCACTTATGCACTACACTATGAAAGATAAGGGTATATTAGACTATGTGTCATGTGACCTGTGTGATAGTTGTATGATATGATATTACATAACCTGTCACTTATTATTTCTAGTCACATATGTGATTGATCATCTTGGTCATTGCTTAGTCAGCACTTTATAATGCATACTAATGCATACTGACAGCTTAGTGATTATCTTACCAATTACTTAGTCAGCCTCTTACCAATGCTGACTGACACAATAATAAAGACTCTATTGTAATGATAAAGCCTATACAGTGTCTTATATATCTGCATATGCACTTAATGCACTCACTAATACAGTACAGTAGATACAGTTATATACACAGTATAAAAGGGCTTATTCTTTGCCCTTCAATCTCAAGTTGCTTTTATCCAAGTTAATGACTTACAAGAGCTATCATAAGCCCTTTTGCCTCTCAAGTCAAGTCTTATCAAGAGTAAGTTTTTCTACTCTTTATTTTTGCCATTCCTTGTTGCTGGCTACTATAGAGTAGCTAAACCTATTTTATCTTTCCCACTCTATAGGTCATGAGCTCTACCTAGGCTTATAATTGATTATCTACTTTTGATATCATTTACAGCCTGGTATTAGGGCCTTCAAATGGCTATTAGTCTCTTGTGGATATTTGCTATGTTAATCTTATTATGGTCAATGATAACTGATAATATCTAGGCTGCCTTTGTTGGTACCATAATCATATTAGCCACTCTAATCCTTTACTACCCTGATTTTATTAGGAATATTGAGCTAACTTGAGAAAATACTTGTTGCAATAACAGGTTCCTATACATACCTACAACTACAATGAGTTTCTGAGGCATCACTTCCTGGTAAGTCTACAAGGATCATCTTATCTTCTTTTAATCAACTTCTATAATTCAATATCTCTGAAAAGAAAAGACCTAGTGAAGTATAATAATACCCCTGCCAAGATTATAATAATCAAGAGCATTTATTGGAAAATGAGGAAATCTATTGTAACTGCAGAGCAGTAAATCCTAAAGATCTCTATTGAGTTGACTATTAGACCTCTGAATCTAATCTTCAACACACTCTTTGTTATGATATTTATACTGGTATATTTTACTGAATTTATCTTGTACTTATCTCTCTTATGTAGTATATCAACTGTAAAGATCCCATACATCAACTTAAAGAAGAAGAGATTTGTCCAAGTTGTGGGCATACCAACCATTCAGATTATTATCCACATATTACTCCTATAACGCTCAATAGACTGATTGCTAAAATCTCAGTTGAAGCCAACTTCTCTCCATTAACTCTTTGTCATTGTATTGGCTATCAAGAATATTGGCTGACATAAGGTCAAGCATGCAGAAGCTGCAGAGTTATCAACCCAAACTTTATCTATTTATAGGGATAGTTATCAACTGGAACTTTCCAGAGTAACACTTCCAAAGATTTATGCCTGCCCTTAAAACTCTGCTATCTTCTTCATACTCCCAGAGATTTTATCATACTACTCTCTTTCATATTTCTTTACTCTCTTCTCTACTGTATACATTAAGAGTCAAGCTGCTAGCTCCTCAAAGACAAAATCTAACTTGTTATCTATCTATTTACTCATCTTTATCCTCTACATATAATCTTAGCAATGGCCTATAGTATTGAGAATATTTTTTCTTATCCAAATATGTCCTTCAAACCTCTGGCAGACATTCCCTACAAGAGAACTCTTTTTATGACTGCCATGGTCCCTATGCTAAATGATATAATTTCACTTAACAAGTGGATAGATGAGACAATGATCTCTCTATACATGAATCTTTTTTATCCAATAGTAGAGAAGAAGAGTTATAAGCAGATTATCTAGAAGTATCAAGAAAGAATAGGACAACTTACTTTATATAAGTTCTTTGCTTTTATTCCTCTCAATAACAATATTCTTTTATAATCTATATATATATATACTCTTCTGAATACTATGCTTATCCTATTCATATTCTTCACAGTGAAATTGCTCTAAGTGAATCCATTGATAGCAGCCATCTCTTGGGCTATCTAGTAATGGCTGAGACATTTGCCTACTATGACAAATCACTATGCACTATAGAGAACTACAGTTCTCTGTGTATATATCTGACTATTTCTCCTACTCCTTATCATCCTAGAATACCTCATTGCCTATAGTATATTATCTATTTTACTCCATTATCTTTCAACTTTTATTTATACTGAAGTCTTTCTATATCCAGACTTACTTTCCCATATATCAGACTTGTCATTCTAGTATCAGATTTCCCTAGAATCTCTTGTTCAAGTCCTAGAATCCATTGTCCCTGTCCTAATCAGTCACTTGATAAGGAGGATACTCTTCTCTCTTATCTATCACTTTAGCTATATTCTGTAGAGCCCAATTGGGCTTAATCAATATCCTTATAGTATCATAGTCTATTCTCTTTTTCTTTCTATATTTAGAACTCTTACTCTGGGCTTGTCTAGACTATAAAAGTCATATACCTTCACATTCAATCTATCAATCTTTCAATCTTCAACTTGTGTGACTAAAAGAAAAGCATCTCCTTCCTATTGCTTACAGTCCTACTTATTGCCTTACTTCTTTACACATCTTCTTAGCAATCTCTTTCATTCTTTGGACCTTCCAGTTCTCTTCTATATTCTGGAAACTCTTACTCTTTTCTAAGTCTCCTGGTTGTCATGTTCTTTAATCCAATAGCCTTCAGAGTTTCTTTAGGGTCAAGGTATTATTTTGGTGATGTTGCATCTCTACCTATTTGCTACACTTACTTTGATTTCATACCTACAGAGCGATCTAGCCATTATCAAGACTTCTAACCAGGCTAGATTGACTCTATACCTTTACTTTGCCTATACCCTCCACTTACACTACTAACTTAGCTTCATTCCTTCGTCCTACACAAGCAAGGCATTGCCTTGACACTTGTTTCGGAGTTTGGCAGCTAACACTTGTTTCACTGTGATAGCTGCCCCTTGTTTCACTCTGACAGCTACCCTTGTTTCACTATGACAGCTATCCCTTGTTTCACATTCTGATAGCTGTCTCTTGTTTTATCTATTGATAGCTGATACATGTTTCACATATTGGCAGCTTGAAGCTGTGCTAGTTTAGAGTACTCAAATACCCAGAGTCCGCTTTCTGAGAACCCTTGGTTACTCACAGTGGACTCTAGGTGTGTAGGCTCATTGTACTTCGTCCAATTCACTTGGTTACTCACAGTGGACTCTAGTCTACACTTTTGTGAAGCTCAGCACCACTTCCTAAGTGGTTATTTCCCTCTAGAGGCACTTTGTGCTTAACACAATCTCCTTACCAGCTTCAACTGCAGCAATGTACTCAGCTTCTGTGGTAGACAGGGCAATGACCAGCTGCAGCTTGGACATCCAGGAGACAGCCCCAGTGCCCATCTTGATGATAAAAGTACCAGTAGATCGACCAGTGTCAATGCAACCACCTAGATCTGCATCCGAGTAGGAGGTGAAGAGCTCAGTATTGTCAGGCGAAGGGGAATAGGTGAGGGCAAAGTCTTTAGTGCCTTGGATGTAGCGAAAGAGGTGCTTAACTGCATTCCAGTGGGCTACACCAGGATTCCCACTAAAGCGAGCAAGGACACTGACAGAGTAGGCAATATCTGGCCTAGTGCAAGTAGCAAGATACTGTAGTGAGCCAATAGCACCTAGGTAGTCGACTGAGTGCATGAAATCAAGGTCTTCGGGCGTCTGGGGGCACTGGGAGCGAGAGAGACGAGCTCCTGGATCCATGGGGGTAGTCACAGGCTTGCAGCTGGCCATACCAAAGCGCTCGAGCATGTCTAGGCAGTACTGGTGCTGGGACAGTGATAGGGAGCGCTTGGACCGGTCCCTGTCTATCTTGATACCAAGAAGCTGAGTAGTAGCACCTAGATCGCGCAGTTTGAAGTGGCCCTTGAGCGATTCAATGGCCTGCTCAATAGCCTCTAGAGACTTTGAAGCAAAGGTCATATCATCCACAAAGACAGGTAGAATTATGCGGACATCACCTCGAGAGTAGACATAGATAGATGCATCTGCATAGGACTGAGTCCAGCCTAGTGACTCGAGTACAGATCGCAATTTGCGATTCCAGCGATTACCCCCTTGCTTAGTGCCATACAAGGCCTTGTCAAGCAAGCACACAAGCTTCTTGGGGTCGCCTTCTGCAAATCCCTCTGGCTGCTCCATGTAGACCTCACAGTCCATGTCACCATTCAAGTAGGCATTAGAGATGTCTACTGAATGGAGATGCATATCATGAAGAGCAGCCAGGGCGAGCACTATCCTAACAGTGGGTAAGCGCACTGTAGGAGCAAATATCTCGAGGTAGTCAAAGCCAGGGCGTTGGTTATACCCCTTGGCTACGAGCCTAGCCTTATAGCGGTCTATAGAACCATCAGCATTGCGCTTGATTTTAAACACCCACTTTGAGCCTATAACCTTGCGATCAGCAGGTCTGTCCACTATAGACCAAGTGCCATTGCTCTTGTGGGCAGCTAGCTCGTCTAGAGCTGCTTGATGCCATTGCTCTGCATCAGAACGACGCATTGCCTGCAAATAAGTGTTAGGCTCAACTGAAGTGCTCGAAGAAACCTTGTAGGCATCCTCCTCATCCTCAGAGTCCGAGACAATGTCTCCTTCTACCTGTGCAGGACTAAGCTTCCACCACTCTTGAGGAGGGTTTCTGCGCCTGGCAGGTAGTCTGGCACCAATACCAATTGGGCTCTCAGGTGGAGCAGGAGCTACAGGTGCAGGTAAAGCATCAGGAGCAGCTAACAAATGATTAGCAGGCGGAGCAGGCTCAGGATCATGACCCAGATCACCAGGAGCAACCACTGCTGGAGCAGGCTCGACTGGGATCACAGCAGGCACAACTGGCGCTGCTGGTGGATCAATCTCCCCCCCAGGATACTGAGCCTGCTCAAACTCCGGCTCATCCTCATCAGAGAGCACAGGAGGGTGATAACCAGCATTAGCAGGCGGC
>JBBPTH010000180.1:0-23684 GCA_038094055.1 Chalciporus sphaerocephalus | reverse complement strand
GGTCTGGGTGGTATTCGCGTCAACTACCTCAAAGGTAGCAGACTTTGCTGCCCCGCGTCCCTATTGTTCGTGATATTATTATTTTGTCCTACGCCTTGCTCTTACATTCTTTGGCAGTCGACTCGATGAGAGTGTCCATAGATGGCCAATTACTTTTCTCTCCTTATAGTCAATTGGGATGGGACCAAAATGCAGACCCTTTTGGGATGATACCCGCCACAGATGTTGCAAAAGCGAACCATGTAATCGGATATGGGCGCGCTCTATGGAAATCGCTTCAGGGTACGGCGATGAAGGGAGTCGATCCAATATTGACAATGGCTAAAAATAAACTTGCCGGGCCGGCGGGGCACTCCGACAACAAGGCGCTTGCTGTCTTGGGCCAACGCTTTTGTTTGAACGTGGCTTTCGGTCATCGTGAAGCTGTCAATTTCGTTGAGGCCTCAGTGTCTAGTCACATGCGTGTGTGCATCACAACGACCGAAGACCGGCATTGGAGCTATACTACCTACCCATCTGAACCCCTCCTATCTTGCGCTGCAGCATCTTTGTTGTATGAATCTCAAGAGGCGTTCTCTGGCACCTTGAAGGTTCTCCTGGACAAAGTTCACGATGGCATGATTGATGTGGGCAAGAGTGGTGAACTGGCTAGTCGGCTATTGTGGCTTCTGGCTAAAGACCTCATCGTTCATCAAACCTATCCACATGGACCAATCTTGGCAGTTCCGAAAGACGGAGAGGTTGCCTCTAAAAACAAAGAGCCGCTGAAAGACGACTGGAACTCTGAGTTCATCCATTGCAAGATGATCCCTGTGCACGAGTACTTCAAGTTTCTTTTTGGTGCGGATTTCTGGTCAGTGGCTGGGGATCGTGCTGCGACCGATTTCGAAAATGCGTATGTCAACTTTTCGCACTGGGTCTCCATGGACGAGAATATCTGGAAGGAGAATCGCTCAGACCAGTTATGCGCTGACGAGTGGACGCTACGACACTGGCATCGGACGAGTGCGGTGCAATGTTGTCACGATCAACCGCGCGTTGATAAAATGATCCCAATCTACTTCAAGCCCGACGCGGGGAATGAATCAAGCGATGCCCCGTATGATCTCTCGAACGACCTCAAGCGTGTTTCCCAAATCTTTATCTCGGACAAGGCTGGTAAGAATGACAGCCGTAGGGAGCTTCAAACCATCACTCGCCGTAACGAGTCCATCAAATGCAATTCCTCCCTGCCGTGGGTCGCTATCATGGCTGATTTGGGCGCGCAAGAAAGAGAGTCTCCGCTCAGGTTGACGGCCAGTTACCCTGAGAGCAACTGCAAGAGACTAACGGCTGACCCCAATTATGATGGTCCGTGCCTACGTATCTATGCCCCTAAGATAGACGCCAGCACCTATCCGTTCCTGAAACAAGAACAACTCCAGCCGCTCAGTAGCCTGCTTGAAGCCATCATTCTTCCTAGGGACATTCCTGGGAACCAAGAACCAATTACCGAACTTCTCCAAGCACAGGTGCAGTATGGAGCAACTCCTTCGAAAAAGCATATGAAATGGGAGGATTGGGGGAAGGAGATACCTGGCCATAATCAATAAAAGTGTTCAATGTATGATAGGATCGCTATGTGTATGTGTTAACAAATCTTAAGTCTTGATGCTCGGACGTGTTTTCAGTTGTGTACGCGATCGAGAGAACGATCTCTCAGGTTGTTCCGTCCCTAACAAGATTTACTACTTCTTGGATCTTAGACACAAAATGAGACTACTTTCGTACGTGATGTATGTTTGGGCGAATACGAGGTGAATTGGGGACGTCGAGGGATCGTTTGAGCGTTGACTTGTCAATACGAAATCAACCGATGGTCGAAAACGATATGAGAATACGTGCTTGAACGACTCGGTACTACCCTGATCGTACTATAACTTCATAGATCAGGAGAAGGTAACAGAACATAATCAACCCTGGTTCGAACCGTTGTAGCATGAACATGTTCGATATGCATCCGATCAAACGCAAACGGCGCCATGAGAGGCCGAAGGTGTGAGATTGCCAAATAATAATTAAGATGCACCTACGAGTAGTAGTGAGCGCCAGACCGCCGAGTACCCATCGAAAGATGGAAACCGAATATGTTTGTCTTTTTTTTTTCGCGGAGTTCAATGTCGGGCCGCGCGCTTCCAGCCAACTGATGTGTTTTCAGGCGTGTACGCGATCGAGAGAACAATCCCCAAGTTGTTCCTATTTTGCAATGAGCTATTTCATCCCTAACAGGACTTACTACTTGTTATGAGTCGAATGACCCTGAGGCCATGCACTCTTCTATTCCTGAGTCTTTCTTTGTCATCTCTCATCTCTCATTGTTATTAGTCATTTCATTCTCATTTCCCCTAACATCATGCTTCTCTTTCCTAGGTATAGTGTTCGGGAGCACTGCCATGCGCAGGGGTCGATTGGTCGACCAATATTGACCAATCACGACCCATCGACCTATAATTCAAAGTCCGCCGGCCCGCGCGACCAAAGCGACCCTTTGGGCATCAGGTGATATCGGTGGCAGTGCCATGGGGAGGGAATTTTCACCAAGGTCAAAAAACCTTGTGGAGGGGAGCAAGCAGGCGTGAACGCGAATGTAGACTCGATCTATCAAAGACATTGAGGATGGATCAAGGAACAGGATGCAACCAATGTATATTGTTAGCACAAACCCCTGTAACTAGGCTGTAGCTAGGTGTCTAAGACATATGATGAATATAACAAATATCACATGATAGACAGGATGAGACAACAAGATGACGAGATGGATGAGAATGAAGGAAGGAATAGATGATAGATGACAGAGAATGGCTTAGGCATTGTGCTCCAAATAATTGATATACAGACAATCAGCACTCTCATGTTAGATAATGAGATTGCTTGAAATAGAGTTGTTGACCTTGAAACCAGGGTTGTTGAAATCTGGCAGGGATAGAATCCTAACCAGGCAGCACTTGGGAATACATACAAGAGAGCTTGTGTACTCACCTGGCAGATACTTAGAATGTTGTGATAATGAGTTAAGAGTTGTATTAACTCAGACGAGCTGAGTATGAAATAAGTAGTATATACAATTATGGTAAACTACCGTCTCATGATACAATGTAAGTATTTGTATGTTCAACACTCCCCCATGCTTAATATCACTAGTATATGTGAGCATAAAGAGAATGTACATTTATATAGTGTGCTGTCTAATCAACACTATAGACTTGTAGACCTAAAAGCTCTCTGAATTTTTCAAATTTGATAAATTTCAGATTCTTAGTAAAGATATCAGCTGGATTATCTTGTTCTTCTATGTAGAAGAGCTTGATCTCTTTGTCTTCAATAGCATCATGAATCAAGTGATATTGAATATGAATGTGACAATTCTTCTTTTGGTTAACAGGATTCTGGGCCATAAAAATTGATCTCTGATTGTTATCATAAAGAGAAATGGATTTGAGTTTATATCCAAGTTCCAGCATCATTTGCTTTATGCAATGATTTGATCTGTATAGTTATGTTAAACTAGTGTCCCGAAAGGGTAGAGACAACTAGTCTGAGGGCAGAGGGAATTTTACTACATACCTGATGTTAGGAGAAGGGTTGAGCTTAGGTGCTACAAGAGTAGCAAGTAGTGCTGATAGATGTAGAAAGACAAGAGTCTATTGAAACTCAGCTCAACTGAGTTGTACTTGTAGCCTGGTGGCTGTGCTAAACTAACTACTAGAACTATTATTAGTACTAACTATGTTTATCATTCAACAAGTTGAACAGTGAAATATATTCTACTTCAGTAGAAGACTTTGCTGTAATCTTCTAAAGGTGTGACTTCCACATAAAAGTAGTATTTGTGAGCTTTAGGAAATATCCTGTCTACAAGTGTGAAGTCTCTGGATCAGCTCTCCAATCAGAGTCAAAAAAGCTGATAAGACCTCCATTTTGCTACCATTGTATACTAAAGTGTATTTGTGAGTACCTTTGAGATATCTCATGATATAGTAGGCTTTGTCTAGGTGCTCTTTGGACAGATTTGCAGATTGTCTCACAAGTTGAGTAACTGCATATGTAATATCTGGTTGAGTACCTAGCATAATATATAAAAGGGATCTGATAACCATCTGAAAATATATCTGTAATTCAGTGTCTATAGGTTCTGTGTTCCTGATTGAATAATATCCCTGTGGTAGTGGAGTATGGGTGGGTTTTGCATTTATCATGCCATATCACTCAATGACCTTGTCTAGATAATCACATTGATTGAGGTAGATCAAGCATTTAGATCTATCTTAGTAGATTTTCATACAGAGAAACTCCTGTGTCTCGTCAAGATCATGATAATCCTATTTTTTCATAAACTTTGCTGTGAGTTGATCAACCTCAGGCTTGTTGGAACTGCAAAAGATAGTATCATCAATATATACAATGGCATAGACTTTGCCATGTTTGAAGACATATATGCCAGTATCTGAATGTATCTTCTTAAAGCCTAAGTCCTTCATCAATCCCTTGAGCTCATATCACCAAGTAATACTAGCTTGTTTAAGGCCATACAAGGCACATTAGAGTTATAGGACTTTGCCAGCTATTTTAGGTCCAGAAAACCCTTCTAAGACTTCCAGATAGATCTCCTTAGATAAATGACCATATAGATATGCTGATTGCACATCAAGTCCTGTAATATATCAATCTTCGAGAGTGGTGATTGCTAATATCTGTTATATAGTCTCAAATTGAATGACTAGTGAGAAGATCTCATCATAGTCGATATCCTTCTTCTGTTCAGATTCTCTGGTGACTAATCTGGCATGTTTATGACCATTGGTTTTGACATCAAAGACCCATTAATTGTTACAAATGGTACATTTCTTACCTTTCTTATTCTACACTTTTACTTACTTGTCTATGCTTTCACTTGACTTAGCTTTACTTCTGGACTTAGTTGAATATCTTGTACCTGACACTTGTCATGTGACATGGACTATCTTTCTGCTTATTCATATATGCTTACTCTTGATTACTCATTCTTGATTACCTTTCTTACTAAGATTGCTGCACTGCAGTCAATCATTACTTATCATTTCTATTGTTCTTACTCAGCTTACTGCACAAGGCTATGCATTGCTGCACATTGCTGTACAATATACTTTTGCTATTGGCTAGTAGTTAAGGTTCATACCAAATAGGTACAAACACACCAATAGTATATAAACCAGGAGTCTGAAGGGTGTTCCCCTCAGTCTTGTTCTCCTGGAGTTCTCCTCATCAGCTCTCCACTTGCCTGACAACCTTTATTGTTCCAATCCAAGCACTTCAGTGCTCTAGGTGAGTTGTTGAGTGTTTCATTAGAACAAGACTATACTTATCTTCCCCTTGCAGATTAGCTACCTGCAAGCTGAACCACTTGATCTAGAAACTAGCAAATTGGTACCTCAATAGATTAACAAGTAAGAACCTTTCTTGGGATAAGATCAAGGATGATAACTGACAAAGGCTCACCACTAGTGTCTTACCTTGACAACCCTTTCTTCTACATCAATGTTGCTTATGGAGCAGATGGCCAAATTCTAGAAAGGCTCTCTTCTATTGACCCCAATGATCATGAGATTATTCCCCAACCCAACACTCTGCTTTCCTGCTGTCCTAGCCCTGCCTATGGAAGCATAGGACCATATTCCTGCTTCAATCCTGCTGATCTACTTGGTCACCTCCAACTTCTCATAAGAATCCCATTACCTGCTAGAGACCCAAGGTCTAACCAACTGCATCAGAACCCTCTCAACCCTGAGTTAGAGAGCATCCTTGAAGAATCTAGGGAATACCCCACTCCCTACAATCTACTAGGACAAGAAGTCCCCAAACCAGTTGACTGGGCACTACTTGGCCCCCAATTCCAACTAGTGATGTTCAAACTGGTTCCCCAGTTTCCCATCCACAGTAGGATTAAACTCCTTATCTATTATTTCCAACACGTCTTATCTCATACTCCACCAGATCAGTGTTGGGCTCTATCTCGACGTTTTCTCAGAGCAACACCAGAGGAGATTATTGGTGAAGGATCTCTCCTTCTGCATCACAGACTGGGAACTGATATTCCACCAGAACGGAGTCAGATTAGAGAGAAGAGAAAGAAGAGAAGGTTACATAGAAAAGACAGTACCTATAAGAGTACTATTCCTCGCTCTTGCCTCCCTTCTATTGCAACTAGGATTAGGATACTTGTACCTCCCCTACATCCTCACAGGGGCCTACCTTATCTTAGGCCACAAAGTAGTCTCAGAAGACCTCAGCAGTTCCTGTAAAATAACATATACTATCTTTCAAATTCATCCTATAGTCACTGAACAAGAAGCAGAACAAGAGTCAGAAGAGAAAGAAGAGGAAGAACCTATTCTAATTAGAATCAGACTTCCCACTCCAGTTAACCAAACAGAAATTTCCCCTTCTCATTCTCAAAGAGAAGAATCAGAAGCATCAGAATGCTTATTTTTCCCTGCTCCACGAAATCTACCCCAGGTAAATCAATTTTCTGTTTATGGCATCTCACTTGCCAATCACGTCACATCACCTCCTTACCAAAGAAGGAATCCTCTTGCCAAGTTACCAGCTCCTGAATCAGAAGACAAGCACACTGGACTGTGTAAACAGACATACCAAAAGACGAAAAATAATGTTTCCAAACTCATAGCACAAAGCTTGCTCGTCATAAATTTTCAAACCCCTATCCAAAGAATTCTGTCTATTCTCAGCTACTCAAACAATCCAGAAAACTCTCACAAAAACATAAATAAATATGTCCCACAGAACTGACATTGCCAAACTCATTGACACGCTCAATGCGCTAACTCTAGAACAACAAGCTGCTAATATGGAAAGAAAGAAAGACGTCACTAAGAAAATTGCTGACCTAGGCTATTGGGATGGAAGCTACCCCTTCTTCTGCTTATGGTGGCTTTGAACCAAACTATGGGCTGCCCAACAAACTTGGAACACCACCATAGCAATTCTTTCATGGATGAATGGAAAAGCATCCAGATTTGCACTCCTAACACTGGAAGCATGTGAAAGAAATGCCATAACTCCAGTAGAAACACCTCCAGTTGTTAGAGAAGATGATACATGGCTAACTTTAGATGAATTAGAAGCCAAGGTCCAAGGCTTCTTCCAGATAGAAGTCCTTGCACATGAAAGTTTGAAGAAGCTAGAAACTCTCAAACAAGGTATCATGGACATGCACTCGTTCACACAGCTCTTCATCATCCTTTTCCAGGAATCAGGAATCTCAGATGAGCACGGCCTAACAATACTAAAAAATATTGAATTTATAACAGGCAGCAGGAGGAGCAGGGGCAGAAGCCCCTGCTACCTAGGCTATGCAGAGGAAGTGTTTACTTACTTAGCTTATAGGCTTAGCGTTCACAGGTGTGGTAGCAGTAAAAGAGCTATTAAAACTCAGACGAGCTGAGTGTAATCTAAGTAGTGTACACAGATATGGTAAGCTACTGTCTCACGTATAATGAACTATTAGTACGTTCAACACTCTCCCATGCTTAATATCGCTAGTATATGCGAGCATAAGAAGAATGTACATTTATAAAGCGCGCTGTCTAATCGGCGCTGTAGAAATATAGACCTAAAAGCTCTCTGAATTTTTCGAACTTGATAAATCCCAAGTTTTTAGTAAAGATATCAGCAGGATTATCTTGTCCTTCTATGTAGAAGAGCTCGATCTGTTTGTCTTCAATCGCATCGCGAATAGAATGGTATCTAATGCGAATATGGTGATTTTTTTTCTGATTTACAGGATTTTGTGCAGTAAATATTGCACCCTGATTATCACGGCAAAGAGGAACGGGTTTTAATTTGTATCCAAGTTCTATCATCATTTGCTTTACGCCAATGATTTGATCTGTACAATTGGATAGTGAAATGTATTCTGCTTCAGTGGAAGACTTCGCTGTAACCTTCTGAAGGTGTGAGTTCCACATGAAAGCAGCATTTGCTAGCTTCAGGAAATATCCTGTCTGCGAGTGTGAAGTCTCTGGATCAGCTCCCCAATCTGAGTCGGAAAAGCCGATGAGACCACCATCTTTGCTACCATCATATACTAAATTGTATTTACAAGTACCTTTAAGGTATCTCACGATATAGTAGGCTTTGTCTAGGTGCTCTTTGGACGGATCTGCAGATTGTCTTGCAAGTTGTGTAACTGCATACGCGATGTCCGGACGAGTGCCTAGCATTATGTATAACAGGGATCCAATAACGACCTGAAAACGCGTCCGTAATTCAGTGTCTACAGGTTCTGTGTTCCTGTTTGGATAATACCCCTGTGATAGTGGTGTACGCGCAGGCTTAGCGTTTGTCATGCCACATCGCTCAATTATCTTGTCAAGATAATCACATTGATCTAGATAGATCAAGCATTTGGATCTATCACGGTGAATCCTCATTCGAAGAAACTCGTTGGTTTCACCAAGATCACGACAATCCCATTTTTTCATAAATTTAGCTTTGAGTTGATCAACCTCAAGCTTATTGGGACCACAAAAGAATGCGTCATCTACATATACTATGGTGTAGACTTTGCCATGTTTGAAGATGTATACGCCGGCATTAGAATGAATTTTCTCGAAGCCTAAGTCCTTCATCGACGCCTTGAGCTCACGCCACCAAGTAATACCAGCCTGTTTAAGGCCATACAAGGCTCGCTGGAGTCGGAGGACCTTGCCAGCCATTTCGGATCTGGCAAACCCTTCTGGGATTTCCATATAGATCTCTTCATCTAGATGACCATATAGATATGCAGATCGCACATCAAGGCCTGATATGTACCAGTCTTCAAGAGCGGCGAGTGCAAGCATTTGTCGCACAGTCTCAAATCGAACGACTGGAGAGAAGATCTCATCGTAGTCAATTCCTTCTCTTTGTTCGAAACCTCTGGCGACCAATCTGGCACGTTTATGACCATCGGTTTTTACATCGAACACCCATCTACACAGAAGTATTTTATGGTTTTTGGGTCTATCGACTACTTGGTAAACTTTGCGTTCTTTAAGCATTTTCAGTTCTTGCATACATGCTTCACGCCAAAGCTTCTGTTCGTCAGAAGGAAGTTGCAGAAGGTCTTTGTAAGACCATTCGCAATAATTGGGTGCTACTTCATCGCTGTTAAACGCGCGAGCACATAAGTAAAGAGTCAAACCTACTCCCCCTTCCCTGGTTAACCGTTCAATTTCTGATTCGGAATCCTCAGGTGCAGGAGCAGGTGATGGGGGTAAACCACCGGGAATATTTGGCTCATCCCTAGATGAAGAGGGCTGTTGGCCAGTTAATTCTTTCCATTTGGAAAGGCGTTCAATGTCCTTGACAGTCTTAGTGGGGTGCTGCCGTTCACCATACACGTTTCCAGGGCGGTTGGGCACACGTCGTTTGCATTGAGGACATTCAATGCGTCCGGTCCTTTCGCTTTTAGGTGGTAGTGCAGGTGGTGCATTTTAAATGGGGACACACCTGGGTGGTGTTACCGGTTCAGGTATTTGTTCATTCGTTGGTTCAGGCTCTGAGCTAGAATTGCGAGAACTAGATGGTGTATCCTCTGTTGTCTCAGAAGTATCTGTTTCAGATGATACAGGACGTTCTTTGTTTGAAGCAAGTGGAACTGGAAATTCTTCATCATCGCTTATAGGATGCTCATTGTTATCACCGTTGTGTGTTTGCTGTTTAGGCAGTGACACGACAGGGTGTGGTCTAGAGTTGGGGTATTTCGGGAATAGATTCTCGTCAAACACTACGTGTGTGGCTGTAAAGATTGCATTATTCTTTCGCAAAAATAACATGTTCGCATCATTGGTGGGAGATACACCAAGGTATATCATTAATTGCAATTTGGGTTGCAATTTTCCACCACGTATTTCTTCAGGAATGTGTACATAGGCACCATATCCGAATACTCTAACGTGTTCTAGTGACGGTTTGTGGCCAGTTATGACCTCATGCGGTGTTTTCCAATTAAGTCTCCTGTTAGGGAGGTGATTATGGAGATACTTCGCTTGTTGAACTGCAAATTCCCAAAATGAAGGGGGTAAGCAAGCATGAAGACGCATCGCTTGAGCTTTGTCCATTAGTGTCCTAATGTGCCTTTCGGCTCCGCCGTTTTGCTGATGTGCATAGGGAGCAGACTGATATATCTCAATGCCTTCATTTTGAAGCATCTCGTCGAAAGCATGAGACTTGTACTCTCCCCCAGCATTGGACATCCAGCCTTTAATTTGGCTGTTCCATTGCGTATGGACGTATTTAATAAATTGTCTTGTAGCAGTCAATGCATCATTTTTGTTTCGCAAAGACTTGATCCAAGACATTGAAGAATAATCATTGTAGAATATAATGATGTACTTCTTCTTATAATATGATTCCACCTCGTATGACTTAAGATCTGAATGTATCAGTTCAAATGCTTTGGAAGCACGTCTTTCCATTGGTGGAAAAGGCCTATTGGGTTGTTTGCCTAGTTGGCAGCCAGGACAAACATGTTCTTCTGCAGGTGCATTAACCGCAGGGAAATCTTTTAGATGTTTTTGTGCATGTTTTATCACTTCCTTAGAAGCGTGTCCGAGTCTGCGATGTATCAGATCATAATCCGTCGCATATAGCGAGGCGATCTGATTGCGCTTAGGATGAATGATGTCAGCGCGCATCATATACATGGTTGATCCAGGATGCGTATGGAATTGTAGAATAGGATTTCTCTTTTGATGATGACAGATGTCAAAGTATATTCCATGCGATTTCACATACATGTTTTTGTCCTTTAAGATGGTACCTAACGAAACTAACTTAATGCCCGAATTAGGCATGTAAATTGTTGGTGATAGTCGTACTATCGAGCTTTCTTTACGAATATTTTTATACTCGATAACCACAGTACCTTCTCCTAGGGCATAGGTAGGACCAGCTGCAGTTCGCACTGGGCGAGGCTTGTCGTATTCCATATACTCGGAGAAATCGGAGAAATCAAAAGTAAAGTGCGACGAGGCACCTGAATTAAGAATCCAGATATCATCTGGAAATTCTGTACTGGACTTCAGACATATATCACACATTTTAGATTTGATTTCAGACAACGACAACTTATCATTCCAATCGCTATCTAATGCACAAGAAAGTATAAACTCTACATACTCCTGTGAATAAGGAATTTGTGAGTTAGTGATTAGATGCAAGAAACAATTAACGTACTCGTTGTCCATGTCCACGTCGTCATGATTAAAGTTGAAGTAACGATTTTCAAGCTTGTTCAGCTCTTCATCGTCACTTATTGTAGGGTCGTAGAATCGAGAGATATACTCATCAATATCGTGATCACCTAGAGAGACTGTGTCTTCATCTATGGTGGTGTTAGGAATATAATCAATCTCAACACCGAAGGTGTTGAGGCGGCGGTGACGTGGTAGATTAACCACGGGAGCAGATGCGGCGGATGATGCTGAGGAGGAAGGAATGGGAGACGGCGGCGGCGATGCAACGACTTCTTCTTCTTCGTCTGGCAATTCCTCTATACTCGCAACCGGTGTTGAAACATCAATACGCTCTATAAGGTGGAGTCGCTTGTTGGGACGCTCGTATACTTCAGGAGTTGGATCGAATTGCTCGACCCGATTTGCTATCTTGTCTAGGCGGCAGAGGGTTTGAGGAGTGGGCATGCACCCAATCCGACGAGTGAGGTTAATGGCCTTCTGAGTATGTTTGAAGGCAGGCGGTCCAAAGTGTTGCACACTGGGTGTGTGCGCAAGTCGTCGAGGGTCTTTGACGGGAGTGGAGAAGGATGTGGAGGCGGGGTCTATCGTGACTGGCAGTGTCCAAGAGGTGAACGCGAATGACTCCTCCTGCGCAATATGCGCGTGAGCCTCTTTTTGCTGTTTGTTCCTCTTGTTTTGTCTGGCCTTTCCTTCGGCCAATCGACCTCCTCTCTTTTTCTCTTTATTCCCGTTGTCATCCTGCAACAATGGAGGTTGTTGCTGATGTTGTTGTTGCGTGAAGTTGGGGTCCTTCCCCTTATTCTTGACTGCTGATACTCGATTGTTGATAACTGATTGACCATTCCCTTGTGTCGTCCCGGCCTTGCGAGTGGTGACATGGTGTTGCCACGATAGTGTGACGTTCTCTTCTATCTCGGCGACACTGATCCCGAGCTCCCCAGGTTCCTCGTATGGGACCGCGGCGACGGTTACGGTACCATCAGCAGCAGTGGTCGTGACTTGTCGAACTCGTTTCACCAGCTTCGTACACTCGCCAGACTTGGCGTTGATGAACTGCGTGAAGGAGGTCATGTATGGAATTTTATAGACCTAAGAGAGTAGCAGGAGGATTTGAGTTCTCTCTGCGATGGGGAATTGGTAGTCCGCAAGACGCGCGAACTTGTCGCGGATGGCAGAGAACGTAGGGCCCGGGTGATTATTTGCAGGGAAAGAAATGTCGTGTAGCTCGTTGTACACGGCGTGGACGGTAGCGAGCGACACCTTCGCATATTCTGCCTCGACGCTGTCCCAGAGGAGCTTTGCATTATCAATATCCCTCCATCTGTGCTGAAGGGCGTCAGTCATCTTCATCTTCATAATGCCTATCGCCTTCTCCATATTCTTTTCCCAGTCATCGTCGGCTGGATCGTCTGACTTCTTTGTAACATAGAAGCATTGGTTGGCTTGAAGGTAGGTCTTGATTTTTGCAGACCAACGTTGGTAGTTCGTCCCATCAAGGGTGGGGACTGAACCGAAAGCAGAAGTGACGTCCTTTGATGTAGACATTGTTGATTGTTAAGAGTTTTGATAGATCTGTAGGCAGACGCGTTAGTTTTGTAATTCGAACGAATTATAATGAGAGAAAAACTAAAGATTTCGCAGTCATATCCTACCAGATCGTACTGACATAGCGACCCCATAAGGGCCTTATGTCAATCGCTGTTAGGTTTGCTTGTAGCAAACCATACGCGAGATCTGATAACCATGGATTAAGAGCGACGTAGTCGCATCATGATCCAGGTTGTTTGCTTTTTGATTCAGAGCGAGACGTGAGTCAATTGCGTCGTCATCTAAGCATATGAATTGGTTTACTGCCAGGGTTTTTACACCGCTGGCAGGGCTCATAACCTGTTGAATTTATAACAGGCAGCAGGAGGAGCAGGGGCAGAAGCCCCTGCTACCTAGGCTATGCAGAGGAAGTGTTTACTTACTTAGCTTATAGGCTTAGCGTTTACAGGTGTGGTAGCAGTAAAAGAGCTATTAAAACTCAGACGAGCTGAGTGTAATCTAAGTAGTGTACACAGATATGGTAAGCTACTGTCTCACGTATAATGAACTATTAGTACGTTCAACAAAAAAGTCAGTTGATTTCTACATTTATCAACAACAAGCCCTAAATATGAGGTGTGGCGATACTGTACAGGAACTCCTGAACAATTATGTAACCATTGGAAGAGAATACAAATGAATGAGATTAGAAAAATCCACAGGAAACCCATTCCGATCCTATCCTAGAAACACGTCACACCAGAATAACTCTCGTCTGCCACCTCAGCCAAGATTCATCAAATATGGAATACAACCAGGTCGAGGTGCACTCATGGACATCGGTGCTGTAAACAGATCTTCCTTGAGAGGCAAATGCTATAATTGTCTTGGTCCACATCTCGCACATGATTGCAAACAACCCTCCATATGCTGCCGAAGTTGTGGATGGTCACAAGGTGAACACAAGAACAATTGTAGGAACTACAAAGGAAAGAGCACACACCAAGCTTGAACCTTGAACTGAGACCCTGAAGAATCTCATGATCCACAAACAGAATTTGATGAGATAAAGGCCTCCTTCCTGGAAACAGAACTAGAAGGGAAGGGAAGAGCCAAAGCAGTCTAGACAAACTGGGTGTCCAGATCACCAAACCCAATAAGAAACAATCCAATAATAGTCTAATGGGGTCTCATTCAAGTGAGCTCAGCCGGGACTTGAAACCAGTGCTTAATTCCGTTAACACAATAGACAATGAAATCCCAGACCAAATCCGTCTTCATAGAAACAATTCCAAAGACATCACTCTATCTATCAGTATAGCACCTATTAATGGCAAACAGTTTACATCTGCAGAAGCTCTGCTGGACTCAGGTGCTAATACAATCTTCATAGACAAATCTTGGGCCAAAAAACTCAAACTACCGCTTTTACCCCTCTGACACCAACTACCAGTGTACAATGTCGACGGAAGTAGGAACTCTGCAGGAGACATCACACACTATGCAGAAATAATTATTGACTATCAAAGACACCGTGAGAAGACAACAGCTGAAGTAACCAATCTTGGGAAGAAGCAGGTTATTCTAGGGTACACATGGCTAAAGAACCATAACCCAGAAATAGACTGGTCACAAGGGAAAGTTCTCATGACATGCTGTCCAAAAACCTGTTGAGACCTCAGATCAAAATCTTTATTCTCATGGCAGATAGAAGAACAGGAATGCATGGCATTTAATCACATATATGCCCTTAAATAGGAAATCTCAGAAAAGGACAAACCACCTGAGAAAACCCTGGAAGAACTCATTCTCCGTGCATATCATGAATTCATCCACCTATTCAAGAAGAAAGAGTCCGAGCATATGCCCACACGTAAACCATGGGATCACACCACAGATCTCAAAGAATCTTTTGTGCCAAAGAAAGGCCAACTAATCCCCTTGTCACTACAAGAACAAGAAGAAGTCAGTACCTTCATTAATGATCAACTCCAAAAGGGATACATCCACCGATCTATATCCTCTCAGACCTCCTCCGTGTTCTTTGTACCAAAGAAAGATGGAAATAAGCACATGGTACAGGACTATAGATATCTCAATGAACACACAGTGAAAAACAATTATCCACTACCCCTGATATCCCAATTGGTTGATAAGCTAAAAGAAGCTAAAATATTCACCAAGATGGATCTCAGATAGGGTTACAACAATATCCATATCAAAGAAGGTGATGAATGGAAAGCCGCCTTCATCTGCCATCAAGGATCTTCCGAACCATTAGTCATGTACTTTGGTCTCTGTAACTCCCCTGCAACCTTCCAAACCATGATGAATGAGCTATTTGCCAACATGGAAGATACCGTAGTTATCTATATTGATGACATCATGATTTTTACCAAAACAGATGACGTAAAAGAACATGAGAAAATAGTTCTTAAAGTACTTGCACGCCTAGAAGAGAACAACTTATTCATCAAACCAGAGAAATGTCACTTTCATACCAAAGAAGTTGAATTTCTTGGCATGACAATAACCCCCAAAGGTATCAAAATGGATGATGAGAAAGTTAAGGCAATCATCAAATGGCCAACTCCCACCATAGTCCGAGGAGTTAGAAGTTTCTTAGGACTGGCCAACTTCTACCGCCGCTTTATCCAAGATTATGCGCAAGTTACATGACCCTTAAATGATCTTACCAAGAAAGACACCCCTTTCTCATGGAAAGAACCACAACAAGAAGAATTCAACATGCTAAAAAGGAAATTTACCACCACTTCGATTCTTGCCTTCCCAGACAATGACAAGAAGTTCTGCCTAGAAACTAACGCATTTAATTTTGCAACCGGAGCTGTTTTATCTATAGAGCAAGATGACAAATGGCATCTAGTTGCATTCTCATTCCACTCCATGTCACCAGAAGAATGTAATTACCCAATTGCAGATAAGGAAATGCTAAGCGTTATCCGAAGCCTAGAACAATAGAGACATTACCTAGAAGGTGTAAAACAGGAATTTAAAATTTGGAACAACTATGCAAACCTTCAATGGTTTATGCAACGGCAAGATCTAAACAGACAACAAGCCAGATGGTCTCAGTACCTCTCTTGTTTCAATTTCAAATGGATCTATAAAGCCAGAACACAAATGGGAAAAGCTGATGCTCTCTCTCAAAGAGAAGATCACGTAATAGGAATAGAAGATGACGATAAGCAAGTCTTAGTCATTCCCCCAGAACAAATAGCTGCCACATCAGTGCACATAGCCACAGATAGTTACGGCATTCTAGAAAAGATAAAGAAAGCAACATGGAAGATTCTTGAATCAGAAGCCATTAAGCTTTGTAAGAAACATGGCATCTGCACAGAAAAAGATGAACTTTTTTATGCCACTGAAGAACTTTACAGTTTATAGGTCTTTCAACTACTTGGTAAACTTTGTGCTGTTTGAGCATATCAAGCTCTTGCATACAATGTTATGCTTGCTCCAGGTAGACACAAGTATAGATGCAAAGTCTAGGCAAAGGGATCAAGGTACAAAGATGACTGCCATCTAGGGAACTCCTAATAGTGGATGAAGTTTAAGTGACTGCTGCTGAGGGGATTCCCAGTAGTGGTAGCATTCACTCAAAGTAGGACAAGAACTTATCAAAGGGTTCAAGGGTTCAGAGGAGACTATGGCTAGATTGTGTAAATTGCATAGGTCTAGCTTGAGAATACATGACAAGATATCAAGGGTTTATATACTATGAGTATGGAACTCTATAGAATGTTATGGAATATCTGTGAGTAAGCAATTGATAATAATGGTACCATCATTGGTAAGAATAATGTGATATGATGAAAGGTGTTAGTTATTATATGGAATGTGAAAGAACAAAATGGAAATGATGACTTATATCATACAAGTAAATGAGAAGACATGAAATAACCAATGCCGGACTTGAACTGGGCTACTCGGGTTTAGTACATGTGATAAGAAAAAGAAAGAATAGGAGCAAATCATAACATTACCCTCTTAGTATATTCGAAGTTATAACAAGAAATTAAAATAAGTCTCTATAATCTCCTACTAGTGAGCCAGTGATATTACTCCAAGCAATATTATCCCTAATGTCATACCAGGTATTGTTGAGGTATATTTCTGGTTCTAGATTAGGTAAAGGGGTACATCTAGGTGAGAATAGAGTAGGGGAGTGCCTAGGCAGGTGATGAGCAAAGCAAGGGAGGGAAACAGGTAGCCCTGGAGGAGATGGTGTAGCATCTATAGACTCAGGAGGAGAAGAAATGAAAGGAGGGGGAGTATGAGCCTGCCATATGCAGTCCTTTTGATTATATCTTGAAGTGTAATGACAATAGAAGGGACACATGTATAGAGGGCAGTTGTTTCAAAAATGTCCAAGTTTCCTGCATTTGAAGCATCTTTGGGAGTACTGAAGATATTGGGATCTAACTGGGGTAGTTCCAAAGTTTCCTGTCCAGTTGGCTTCTGCCTGGGTTAGAATTCACTCTTTCTCAGAATTAAGTAGAGAGAATAATGCTGATGGTTTCTAGGAAGTAGGGACAGAGATATAGATAGATGGTGATTTTTGATTACTTATCTCCATGTTGTATCATTCTAAGCTATAGAGGAATGCTATCATCCCTAGTTGATACATAGCTCCACATAGTCACTCATGAATTTTCTTATGGGTATCATAAAGAATTGCCCTAGGAGCAATAGAGTCTGGCCCTCCTCTAAGTGCTAGAGTGACAAGAAGAAGACAGAGGTTTTGCAGGTAGGTCTGATAGAGATAGATGAATGATGAGTTGAGGTCTACACGGGCATCATGGACAGAGATTAGATGGGGGTTGATAAAAACGTGCATATAGAATACCATGACTTTATTGATGAGGGATTCTTCAGTAGAACAGTGAGTGTGAGAAGGGAGTTCCATAGTAGCAATAGGAGTGGATGGTTCTTGAAAGTATGGAATGGTAGTATCCCAGCTCAAGTTTGCTTTGATAGAGAAAGATCTTGGAGGAGTGGGGAACTCAAAAGGGGTTTCTAGGTAAACAGGAGAACTAGAAGGGGAAATAGTAGTATAAGAGAAGTTGGAAGACAAAGTAAGTGGAAGATAGAAGAGAACTGAGGGGATAATTAAGGACATGACATAGTCCTAGGTTTTTGTAATGGGGAAAATATGGTTGGATATGCCTTTGTATAATCTTGAAGGATTTCCTTGACATGAGAAAGATTTTCTTCTTTTTCCCAGGAATCTTCTTCAGCTAAGTAACCCTTTCATCAGATAAGGTAACTCTGATAGGATAGTATATGATCCATTCTATTTCATATTCTTCTTCTTCTTCGATAAGGTCAGGAGGTAGAGTAGAGAAGTTCAGGCCATGAATGGGATTTTCATGATAGGGAGATAACAAGGTAGTGTGGAAAATAGGGTGGATTTTCCAAGTTTTGGGAATCTACAGTCAATATATGATGGGAGATAAGACCTGAGTAATAGTAAAGGGTTCTTCTCATTTTGCAGTAAATTTAGGATTAGCAATAGATCACTTGAGATTTCTAGCTTCAAGCCAGACTTTGTCTCTGAGGTTGAAGGGAGAAAAACCATGTTGGTTTATGGAGTCATGGTTTGTCTAGTGAGTTTGTGAGCAGCAAGGGCTCTATCTCAAGCAGTATTAAGTTCTTTGAGGTGAGTTTTAACTATAGGGATGTTGGTTTCAGCAATTACTGAAGAAAGTAGATGAGGATCAAAACTTATCATAAGGTAGAATGGAGATTTCCAGTAATGGAATGAGGACAGTGATTGTGGGTGAATTCAGCATGGATAATAGAATTAGCCCAGGAGATAGGATTATTTCTACAGTTGATCTGAAGATATATTTCGACTTCTTGGTTGATATGTTCAGTTTTACCATCAGATTGGAGATAGTAGGCAGTGAAAAGGGCAAGGTTGTATTTCAGGAATTTTCCTAGCTATTTTGTAAAGGCAGAGGCAAACTGTGGTCCTTGATCTAAGATAATTTTATTGTAAAATCCAAAGCAAAGGTAAACTTTGTGGAAAAATAAAGCTATAATGCCTTTGGTGGTGATGGTTTTCATGGTAGGGCATAGAATTGCCCCCTTAGTAAGCCCATGGTTGACCATGACCAGTAGAGAATTGAAGCCATTGGAGTGTGATAGGTCAGTAATCAGATCACAAGAGACTTGTTGGAAAGGATGAGTGACATGAGATTTAATTGGAGTTAGAGGGAGTACTATTGGATAAGTATTTGTCTTATTTTGTTGACATATAGCACAGCCTTCCACATATTTGTGCACATATTGGGCTAGTCTAGGTCACCAAAACTCGGCTGCAATGAATTGCCTAGTCTTTAGATATCTGAGATGTCCTGCAGACTCATGATCTTAATACTTCTTGAGGACTTGATGATAAAAGGAGTCTTCAAGTGACACATAGACATGTTCTTGATAGGTAAGTACACTCATATTGTACTTTCAATCAGAGGGGTGGGAACAGAAGACAGGGGGAATTTTGCCATTGAGTTCTTGTAAGGCATTGAGAACTAGAGGGTCCTTCTCAGATGATTTAGAGAGTTACTATTACTCAGTGAGGGTGGTGTCAATAACTCAAATAAAAAGCAAAGATAGTAGTAATGTTATTTCATTGTTATCATTGTTGTCATCAGGGATGAGATCTGGTTGTCAGAAGAGGATGTCAGGTCTAGCCAAGACTGTCCCAGGGACATAGATTAACCTCAGATCAAAGTCTGAGAGGTCAAGCAGCCACCAAGCTTGGTGATGGTTTAAGTTCTGAGATTGATGGAAGTATGTAAGGTTTTTGTGGTCTGTGAAAACTTGAACCAGATAGGGGGAACCATGAAGATAATGTCTCTAGGTTTTCAGGGCATGAATGATTGCTAAGAGTTCTCAATCATAGATGTTATAGTTTTATTTGATGAGAGAGAAGGACTATGAGAGATAGGAACAAGGGTGCCAGTCACTGTTGGTGTCAGTTTGGAGTAGGATTTCTCCAGAGGCAAATTTGAAGGCATTGGTAGCAATGGAAAAGGGGGCAGAGATATCAGGGAAGCGAAGAACTAGTTTGTTAAGGAAGTATTCTTTCAGTTGTGTGTAAGAAAGGGGGCTTTCCATTGGTGTCCATCTTTTGATTTGTACATTGTTGTATCCCTATTGTACATTAAACTTTGTGAAAACCTTGACATCCTTGAGTTTATTGACAAGATCTCCTATCAGGGGCAAGAGGTATGCATTCTAAATAGTATGTTCATTGAGATAATGGTAATCTTGGCATGGGTGATGTTTGCCATCTTTCTTCTTGACAAAGAAGAATGAAGATGCTTGTGGGGAATTCAATGAACAAATTTTCCTAGATCAAAGATTTTCTTCTAGGAAGTCTTTGGTTGTTTTTTTCTTGTCAGAGAATAATAGATAGAGTTTCCCTATTTTTGGGACAAAGGATTCTTTGAGATTGATCTCATGATCATATGGTCATGATAGGAGGAGTTCTCCTGCTGAGAGTTCATCAAAGACTTTGAAGAATGTAGAGTATTCTGGGAGAAGTATTGGTTTGGGTTTGGTCTTTTCATGGGACATAGCCAGTTCAGTGACCCAGGTGAGTTTTGTAATCATGGTCTGAGGGATGAATCTAGATCCATATCAGATTATATGATGGATGGTGCAATTGAGATTTGCTCGATTTAGGAAGATGGATTCTGTTTTGGCATTGAGGTAGTTGTATAACTTTTTATTATTTTCATGGGTAACAAAGATATGTTCTGGGGAAGAATTGGGTCGAAGAAATTATTGGGAACTTCCTTCTGTGGCCAAGGTGAAGCAAACATAAAGTTCTTTAGATTCACCAAGGGATTCTCTGAGAGACAATGTTTGTTTCTGCCAGTCAATGGCAGTGTTTGTCTTTTTGAGCCAAGGATGTCCAAGGATTACATTTTCTGATCTGTAATTCATGACATAAAGGGTGATTTCTTGGGCAATCCCTTCAATGTTCAGGAAGAGAGTTTGGTGAAGATAATTATTCCTCCTTGGTTTGCAGATTGGTCTATGTTTTGTACTCAGATGGGCATTTCAAGGTGCATGATAGGGAGTTTGTTTTTGCAGACAAATTCCCAATTGATGCAAGAGATTTTGGTCCAACTATCTACAAGGATGAAGGTGGCAACAGCTCTCAGGGTATGTGAGGAGACAAGTAACTGAATAGGGATTTGCATAGATAAAGGTTTAATTGTTACAGTTATAGAAGCATATGCTCTAGGAGAAGGTTGCATTGAAGAAGCTTCCCCATTTAAAAATCCTTTGCAAAGAAGACAATTGTCCTAGATCCTTCCTCATCTTCTTCAATTTTGGTTAGCCCGGATACTTCTTCTTTGATCTTTTGAACTTGTTGTTGAGGTTGAGTGATGGAGGTAAATACTGGACAGCTTCAAGAGATATGGCCGCTCTTCCTGCAGTGGAAGCAAAGTCCTTTTTCTTGGAAGTGTTTTCTCTCTTCAGCTGTGAGTTTTGGGACTTTGATATCATCCATGTCCATGGTGTTAGGATCTTTAGTAGTAGCAGGGTTTGGGTTTGCAAAGGGATAGAATGTTCTCAAGGGGTTTTGGTTGCAGTTTTCAATTTTATTGGCATAATTTCACTGCATCTGATATTGGACAGTTTGTTTGTACCAGTTGTCAATCTTGGATGGGACAGTGTCCATAGAATAGATCCATTTCATAAGAAGAGAGGAAATTTCAATAGCAAAGAAGCCAATCAGAATGTGTTCATTGGTGATTTCAGAGTATGTGGCTTGATTCTGAAATTAGGAGATGTATTTATTGAGTGATGGGGAGTATAAGTTGTTCCTTTTTACAAAGGTCATACATTTGGTGGATAGCCATGCAATAGCATTTCCTGTGGTGTCAAAGTATTTAAAAGCATTGTTGAATTTGATGACAAAGTCTGCCAAAGTTCCCATGTTAATGGTGGCACTAGCCATGGCATTGGTTCTGAAGGTTGCAGCCTACATTGCTACAGATCCTTTGGTCATATAGGAGAGTGCAAAGGCAATCTTCTTGGCATTGGAGTTATATACATCTTCATTGACAGAAAGATAGAAGGTTACTGAGTTGAGCCAAGCAGTACTCTTTTCAAAAGAGCCATCAAATGCTTCTGGGGCTCCAATCCAAAGTCCAGTGGGTTTTGCAGTAGATATAGCAGGGGTAGAGAAGAGGTTGAAAGATAGGGGTGGTGGTCATATAGTTGGTGGAGGTAAGGGAAGGAAGAGTGGCCAAGGCTAGTTTGTGGGGGTAGGAGAGCTAGGTGTGGGTACCCTGGGTAAGATTACGGGTGTGGAGAACTCATGGGCTAGATAGAGTATTTCTTCCTCTTCTTCCTAGGATAGAAGAGGTAGATCAAGGTCTAAGTCTTCATTGGAGTTTGGCAAAGATTCTAGGTATTCAGAGGAATCAGAGGATTCAGGGTCATTTGTTCTGTGGACTCCCTAGTAGGAGGTATTGAGTCTGGGTCTTTGAGAAATGGTGGGCTTATTGCAATGGTAGCCTTTCAAAGGATGAAGCTAGACCTTTTGTTATACTTGCTCCGGATAGGCACAAGCATAGATGCAAAGTCTGGGCAAAGGAGTCAAGATGCAAAGATGACTGCCATCTAGGGAACTTCTAATGGTGGACAAAGTTCAAAGTGACTGATGCTGAGGGGATTTCTAGCAGTGGTAGCATTCACTCAAAGTAGAACAAGGACTTATTGAAGAGTTCAAGGGTTTAGAGAAGACTATGGCTAGATTGCATAAATTACATAGGTCTAGCTTGAGAATACATGACAAGATATCAAGGGTTTATATACTATGAGTATGGAAACCCATAGAACATCATAGAATGTCTGTGAGTAAGCAATTGATAATAATGGCACCATCATTGGTAAAAATGATGTAATATAATGAAAGGTGTTAGTTATTATATGGAATGTGAAAGAACAAAATGGAAATGATGACTAATATCATACAAGTAAATAGGAAGGCATGAAATGACCAAGGCCAGACTTGAACTGGGCTACTCAGGTTTAGTACATGTGATAAGAGAAAGAAAGAATAGAAGCAAATTGTAACATACAAGCTTCATGCTAAAGCTTCTGTTTGTTGAAAGGTAATTGCAGAAGATCTTTATAAGATCATTCACGATAGTTAGGTGCTATTTCTTTGCTGTTAAATGTGCAAGCACATAAATAATGAGCTAAATCTACTTTTTATTCTCTGGTTAACTATTCAATTTCTGATTTGGAATCCTCAGATACAAGAGCAGGAGCAGAAGAGATAGGTAAACCACTGGGAATATTTAGCTCATCCCTAGATGAAGAGGGTTGTTGGCTAGTCAATTCCTTCCATTTGAAAAGGCTTTCAATGTCACTAACAGTTTTTGTAGGATACTGCCTATCACTATAGATATTACTGGGATAGTTTGGAACATGACATTCATATTATGGGTGCTCAATGCATCCTATCCTTTCACTCTTTGGGGGTAAAGCTAGTGGAGTATTCTGTATGAGGACATGCCTAGGTGGTGTAACCAGCTTAGGCATTGGTTTATTCACAGATCCAGGCTTTGGGCTAGAATTACAAGACTGTGGTAGTATAGACACCAGTGTTTCTGCTTCTTCAGACACAGATAAAGGTATGACTAGATGATCTATATTTCTTGATCCTGAAGGAAGAGGAAACTTCTTATTATCACTATCAGGATAATCTGAATTGTTATTACCATTGTGTATATGCTGCTTAGACAGAGAAATAGTCCAATAAGGGTTAGAATTTGGACATTTAGGGAATAGATTTTCGTCAAACATGGCATGGGCAGCAGT